>JAUZND010044444.1:0-74631 GCA_034780555.1 Coelogynopora nodosa | reverse complement strand
AATGACTTGCCGGCGCCACGCCCTCGGCAGAGCTAGATACGTTTTTGTACGTAGTACAAAAATGTCAATCTAGTAAAGTTATATTTCATGGTTCTAAATCACGTGGTAACTATTTTTCAATTACGAATTTACGAATCTAAGACTAAAATTTGAAATCTTGTAAAAAATATATTTACAAGCTCTAAAAATATAAAAATTGATTATAAAAACTGTCACATAATTTATAGTCTCTTATTATTATCGATAAATTATAATTATTTAAAATTGCAAACAAGGAGAACAAGAATAACAAGGCCTCGAACAGTTTCAGTTTAAAGTTTAAACGAAAAAGAGAACAAATAGTTTTTATAATAATTGTATCAAGTCAAAATTAGGTTGCATCTTAACATTCCATTGTTGAACAATTAATTTCGATTCAATCAACTAAAATTTAATTTTTCTTTTTGTTTGAAAAATTGTAAAATTTACCAAAGGAAATGGAAAAACTTCCAGAATACCTACGATTTGGATTGGATTGGTTTGTCAGGTTTTTTTATTACAACTTTCTGTACATTTTAAGATCAATTACAATTAAATTATATAGGGTATGAAATAAATACAGAGTCTGTTAAAAAAATAATTAATTGATACAAATAATGTATTTCTTCAGCATTTTCAATTAAGTAAATTATAATAATAATTTTACCATTTTATAATTATAATTATAATCATTATAATGAAACAAAACAAAATTATTTCAAAAAATGATCCAATTAAAATATTCTATCAAATTTGCGGTAAGAGTAGTAGCACAACAATGTTTTCCATTTTTGGATCGTAATTTTTTAAAATAAAATAAATATAAAAGTATTTCAAATTTGAGCAAATAACACGTGTTTGGTTTGTAGTTTACTGTATCTACATAAATGTATGTAGTTTATGATCTAGATGTTTGAAAAAAATATATACAAAATTTTATCACACATTGTATACAATTTAATTTAAATTATATTGTCGAAAGGTGTGTTTTAGTGGATGAAGGGCTATTTTAGCAATTCTAGGTTGTTTTGACATTTTAAATATGTTTAAAAATTGAATTACAATAAAATTTATATTTTTAAAATATTTTATTATTATATTAGTAAAAGCAGAAGAAAGGACAAGGAGGTTAAATTTTTACCTGCTTCAAGAGTGAGCGATTCAGAAACTCCATCAGCCTATTTAACTGAACCTCTTACTAGTAGACAGTTACAGAATGTTAATTTTACAGATATTATTATATCACCAAACATAGATGAAAAGGAATGGATTATCTCTAATGGTATGTTGAAAATAGCAAACATTAGAACAAAATTTCATTATTAATTTGTTAACTAAAATAAAATAATACTTGAGAAAATGTCAAAATATTAAAAAAGGCATAAAATTGTTACAAATTTCATTATTAATTTTTAAAATAAAATAATACTTGAGATTATATAGTCAAAATATTAAAAAAGGCATAAAATTGTTACAAATTTCATTATTTATTTATTTTAGTCGTTGCTTTTGTCGGCCTTGTGGATTCAATCTATGACTGTTTTGAAGAATATTGTACTGATAGCATTTGTTCAAAAGTGGATCTTCCTACTGCAGTGTACTTTATATATTTTTTAGAATTAAAATTATTTTTAAAAATAATAATTTGTACTATTTTCAGTGAAGTATATTGGCCAAATATAACGGATCAGTCTAAAATTATCCGAACAAGTTCACCTCGATACATTGAATACCTCTTAGCTTTTTGCTTCCGGCTAATTGACGACAATAACATTTTTCCCGTAAATATTAAATAAATTTTATTTTTATAAACAAATATTATATTAATTATAGACAGTTTTTGGAGAAGAATTTCCTCTTGATAAATTCGATTTGAACGTTAAACGAATATCCAAATGTCTCGTGACTATTCTTGCTCACATTTACCATTCTCATCTCTACGATTTAGAAAATATCGAGCTTTTATCCTACGTAAATACCTTTACTCTTCATGTGTTTTCATTTTATCAACATTTCAACCTCTTTTGTTTTGATGCTGAGAGTGGATTGGATGTTTTATTTGAACGTTTAAAATCTGCACAAGTAGAAAATGAAACTACTGAACCAAGTGGGTCTGACAAAGATAATATGGAAGTAGAGAGTGTGGAAATGAAGGACATTTCTTCCAATAATGTTTCTACTAGTAACGAACCTACATCCTGATTTGTATTTATAAATGTTATTAAGTTTATTTTTTTCAATATTTTTTAGTAAAAATTTAACCCACACCTTTAAATTAAATTAAGTAAATTTAACATGATTGTCGTCCATTAATCGATTTTAATTTTTTAAAATAATAATTTTATACACTTTGAGTTATTTAATATTTTTATGTTGCAATTTGCAGTCCTATTTAAATTTTAAAAGCCTTTGAAAAAGTTTTTGTATATAATCTAATTGATCCACATAATATGGTTACCAGTACTGCAGTATTTGTACTTTTGTGTGTACCCTACTAAACTTCTTATCTGACGTCGTTTATAAATAATATAAGTTTTGATATCCATTTGGATAAAATTTATTCCATTACTGTTTGTCGATTTTATCATGAAGCTTTTTACTGAAACGACAAGTTTTAAAGAACTAAGTGTGTTTTATAAGAATGTCGGAAGGCATATGAAAATGGCGTAATTATCATTATTCGAAAACCTTTTAAGAATGACATTAATTACATTTTATTGGATATTTAGTGACTTGTTTGATAAGAAGGGGAGATTTGATAAGTATAGTAAAATTTTGGAATTGGGAGAAGGAAAGTTACTTGTGGATTATTCTAAAAATTTGATAAATGATGAAGGGTTTAAATTGTTGTTGAATCTAGTAATAAATTGTTATATTTAAAGTGTGTCAATTGTTGCATAAAGTTTTTATTTTTTTATAATTTTTTTAATTGTTAGGCGGAAGAACGTGATTTAAAGTCTGCCATACAAAGAATGTTTTGTGGTGAAAAAATAAATACTACTGAAGATCGAGCAGTTTTACATACAGCTTTGAGAAGTAAATCGGAAAAAATATTGGTCGACGGTAAAAATGTATAATTTCATGAATTTTTTTAATAAATTTGTATATTTTGTATATTTTTCAACATAGTAAGAACCAAATAATATTAAAATTAGATTATGAAAGACATAAAGGATGAACTAAATCACATGGAAAAATTTTCAGATGCCATCATCAGTGGTGAATGGAAGGGTTACACCAACAATCGAATTTTTGATGTAGTCAATATTGGAATCGGGGGATCGCATTTGGTTTTAAATTTAATACAAATTTAATAATATTTCAAATCAGCAATTTAAAATTTTATTATTATACATTATTTGCAGGGCCCACAAATGGTGACTGAATGTCTTAAACCTTATATTGTTGACAATATTAACGTTCATTTCGTTTCGAATATTGATGGATCGGACATGCATCAAACATTGAAATTATTGAATCCTGAAACTACTCTTTTTATCATTGAATCGAAGGTGATTTATTTTTTTTTAATTTTTAAATTTTTTGAAACTTTTTAAAAAGACATTTACTACCCAAGAAACGATAACAAATGCGGAAACTGCGAGGAATTGGTTTATCAAATCAGCAAAGGATGTAAAAATTGTTATTTTATGTAATTTATTATGGAGAACTTTAGAAAAAACATATTGCTCGACATTTCGTGGCAGTTTCGACAAATGCTGTAGATTATTTAACATTTTTAAATAATTTATCTGATATGATCACCATTTTTTATTATAGAGTGCCGTAAAAGAATTTGGAATAGAGACTGACAACATGTTTACAATGTGGGACGTAATTCTTTGATTTAATAATTTTACTATACATTTTTTATTTTTTTATTTTTTTATTTTTTTAGTGGGTTGGAGGACGATATTCTCTGTGGTCAGCCATTGGTCTCCCAATTTGCTGTTCAATAGGCAAAATATTAATAACAAATTTCAATTAAAATTAATTTTGTTTATTTTAGGAATGACAAATTTCAAACAACTTTTGAACGGAGCACAACTTGTTGATGACCATTTTTCGACAGCACCATTTGCAGAAAATGTTTGGAATTTAATTAATTTTGAATAGAACTATTTTGTATAATTTATTTAGATTCCTGTTATTTTGGCTCTTTTGGGCGTATGGTACAATAACTTTTTCGGAGCTGAGACTAATGCGATCCTTCCATACGATCAAGTGATAAAATTTATCATAAATGATCACTGATAATTTTTTTTTTAAATGTTAATAGTTTTTTAGTATATGAATCGTTTTGCAGCTTATTTTCAACAAGGAGATATGGAATCGAATGGAAAGTATGTTACGAAGGATAATGAGAGAGTAAATTATTCTACTGGACCGATTATATGGGGAGAACCTGGAACAAATGGACAAGTAATATGGAAAATTATTTATTAAAATAATAATTTTTTCGTTTTTTAGCACGCCTTTTATCAATTAATTCATCAAGGTAAATTATGAAAAATAATTTATAAAAATTTTTTATTTTATTTTCAAGGAACACGTCTTATACCTTGTGATTTTCTCGTACCTGTAAATAGTCAAAATCCAATAGAAGATTCAAAACATCACAAAGTATTTTTAAAATTTTTTTTAAAACTTTTATTTTTATAAATTCTAGATACTTTTGGCCAATTTTATGGCCCAAACGGAAGCACTAATGAAAGGTTTATCGGAGGAAGAAGCAAAAAAGCAATTTGAATGTTCTTCTGACCCTAATCTAAGGAGCCTTTTAAAACATAAAGTAAATTTTTAACGAAAAAAATTCAAAATTTGTCACTCATTTTTTTAGACTTTTGAAGGAAATAAACCATCAAATTCGTTTGTTTTTACCAAACTAACTCCTGAAATGTTGGGATCTCTTATAGCCATTTACGAGCACAAAATATTCGTTCAAGGTGTCTTGTGGAATATCAATTCTTTCGATCAATTTGGGTATAAAATAAATTTAAAAGATTTATTTATAAATATATTATTAATCATAATTATTATTTATTAGTGTTGAACTTGGAAAACGCTTGGCTAAAGTCATACACTCTGAAATAACCGACAATTTTACGATAAAAAGTGAATCTGAGCACGACGAATCGACTGTGGGTATATTCCAATTTATAAAGAAAAATCTCTAAAATTGATTGCCAAGAAATATATATTTAATCTTACTAAAAATTGTTAAACTATGGGTTTGACATAAATTCATATAAATTAAAAATTAACATTGGATATTTTTATATATTTTCTTAAAATAAAATATTTCGTCCAGACGTCTGGAATATGGAAAGTTTACAAGTTTAGTCAACGATCTCTAATCCCAGACATAAATAAAATATATTCGTAGACTCTGTGGCCCGTAGACGTATTTGAACAACAATTTATTTTGCACTAGTGTATTGATTCTATATTAACATTAGTTGGATTCACTAGAAAATGCATTAACTGCAATTATTTGTCTGGAACTTCTCTAGTCGTTGGATCAATGAACTGACGATTGTAAAATTTATCCAGACATGTTGAATCAAAATGCGTCTGCAATCTCCAGACTTGATATTGAAACAAATTTATAAGATTCATTTTATTATCGTAATAATTTGGAAAAGAATATTGAAAAGTGAGTAAATTTAACACTAAAAGTGTCATACGATTGTTAAAATTCAATTTGAGATTGTAAAAGTTTGTATTGACACAAAACTAGTCCAGAATCTATTTGATATATTTATTTATGGTTGGATTTTTATGTTTTTTATCAAATTTAAAAGAGAAATTTTACATGTGTTTGAAATTTGAAAATTTGTGGAGCAAACGACAGCCAGAAAGTGTTTTTGCAAAACTTGGGATGAAACGAGATTCTTCATCGGATGTTCCCAGTTTCGATTCCAATTATTCAAACTACAACATTACTTACAAAACCGAATCTCAAGCAATTTTGTTGGCTGAAAAGTACAAAAACGAGAAAAAATCAAATTCAAAAGATTATAAACATAAATACCACCCATATTTAAAGTGTACTGAATTTACAAGCAGGTACAAATTTTATAATTATATTTTTAAAATGTTTTTTTAGATACCCTCCAAATATAAAAAACCCACAAAAGTCTTTGTTAAAAAAGGTGGACAAACAGTCTATATTTTACGACCAAAATTTCCAAAATTTCGAACCTGTTCCTAACCGATGTATGGAGGATAGACCGAGAATCTTTATTTGCAAAAAGAATAGATTTCATATCCCCGATGATTTATCCACCAGGGGTTTTTTCTATCACAAAATTGTGTCTAATATTCATGGGAAATGTGCCACGAATAAGAGGGACATTTCTACCAATGTTTACGACTCGTCCATTTTTATAGATTACATTTTTCGATTCAACGACAAGCACAAAATGTTGAAAAATCATTTTATTTTGACTGTGAGGAAGTGTAATGTCTTAGAGAAAGGAAAATGTTAGTTTTTTTTTAATTTAATAATAATTATATTTACGTTATAATTTTAGAAAAACTGATAACCCTACCTACCTTACCTCGTTAGAAAAATAATTTGAAAGATATTAGGAAATTTTAAAGAATCTGCCAGATTAAATCTGATAAATTTATTTATACCTACCATGAAAAAATTTGTACAGTAAATATTTATTAGATGAAAATGTGTGTATATAAATTTAATAATATTTAAATTTTAATAACAATTTTATACATTTTTAACGTCAGCATATAAAATATTATTGATTTAATAATATCCTTTCAACAACTTCAAAATTGATTGTAATTTATCTTTAAAAAAATTAATTTTATAAAATTATTTTAAAATACCATGTGTATAATTGTCTTTTTCACTAAAAAATTGTTTTCTCAAAGCTGTTCTGTCGTAATGGTATATAAAGGATTCGCTAGAACGTATTGTTCCTAATTTTAATTAAATTTGAAAAAAAAAGTTAAAAAATAATATAAACTACCGCTTATTTTCAAAACTTCAATGTTGAGTCGTCCATTGTTTTGAGAATTGGATATAAAAACCATATCATCTGCAAAAATCTCAACTAAAGACTTGTGGCAACCTCTAATACAACTAATAATACATGTCCCAGTAGTAGATAGAGTTTCCGTAAGATGTTTTACTATTTTTATAAAAATAAATTATTGATAAAAACTTCAATATAAATATAATGTTTTTAAAAATATACAAGTATAAAAAAATGCGGTTGCCCGGATTCGAACCGGGGTATCCACGGCCACAACGTGGTGTACTAACCACTATACTACAACCGCCGGAAGAAAGTGAAAAGAAATGCCTAAATAGCAATTATATGTAAAATGAAGAAATTTTTTATATAAAAAAGTAATTTATAGACGAAATAAATTATGTTAAAACATTGTATGAATATTGAAAAATAAATTATCAATCTACAATTCTATTAACGTTTATATCAACATGAATGTTTCATAATTATTTAAAGTCAAAATTCCAGATTTATAATCCCTGTCAACGATAAAAGAAATACAAATATATTTTATAACAACTGCTGACTGAGCAAGTTTTTTTAAAAATAATCACTCATTTTCAATTACAAAAATTGTAACATGAACAATATAATTATTTTTCTAAAAAATGCCATTATCTCAGGTCCTATATAAAATAATAAAAAAACATGCACCTGACCGTCACATGAAATATAAAATTTTCCGTAAAGCAATTTATTGTGTTTATATATTTATACTCTTGTTTGGAATAAATTAATTAAAATAAAAAATATTGTAAGTATTTTACCTCTTAAATCACGACACATCATCTTCTGAGTATCGTCTCCATATACCACTAACAACCGTTCTTTTATAGAGTTAAAAATTGACTGTTTTTTTAATTTTTCACTCGTTTGGCTGGTTGATACGTTGCATACAATATATCTAAAAGATATTTTTAAAGGGGCGTCATTTAAAAGTCATAAAAGTATGTTATAATTTGTAAATTTAAAATTTTACCTTTTTTTGATTCTTACCATTTTTGAGTTTTATAAAACACTAGATAATTTTCGAAATAACTTTAAATATCTACCTCTAATCACTAGGGGTACGTAAATTTACTTTTAAAAAAATTTGCAAAATTTCATCTAAAAGTAGTTAAATCCCATTATTTTTAAATAAACATAAAATTATCCATCGAGTTTTGATTATTTTATGAACGCACCTCACAAGTGCTCTTTTTGGTTTGATTTTTTGATAAAAATGAACAATAAATAAATATATTCACATAAAAAATAATTAGAAGTCTTAAAACGAAAAGAAATATTGAAGAAAATGAGCAAAAAGATGCAAGAATCTGTCTCTTTTATATACGACGTTATTATTGTATCTAGTATTCCAAACTGTCCCATCAACTACGAAATTGTAATTTATATTTTTTAAATTTTAAAATTTTGTTAAAAGTTTATTGTCATAATTCAACAAAAAATAATATAAAATTGACTAATTTTTTCAAATATATCATAAAATAAGATTATTTTTTATTTTTTATCAAAAATTGTACTATAAAAAAAATGCGGTTGCCCGGATTCGAACCGGGGTATCCACGGCCACAACGTGGTGTACTAACCACTATACTACAACCGCCGAAAATATGAAATAAAATTTATTTATAAATAAATAAAATGTATATTAATTAACCAAGTAACACGTTAAATTTAAATAAAATTTTTGAATTATTTATTTTAGTTGACACACTCTCGAGACACGAAAGATGAAGTTAATTTGACAAAGGAAAGTGGATTTTTTAGTAGACCTCAGAATCGTTATCTCTGTTTCAAGAGGACAAAATCGGTAACAAATAAATTGTAAAATATTTAAATTATGTTTAAAAAAAACAATGTACATTAATTTATCCTACGTAGGATAAAGTTTTGATCGACATTTCAATCTCAGATGATCGAGACTGTATGATTGGATATATGGCACTATCTCAGACCAAAGACACTTGTAAATATTTTTAATTAAAAAACGATCATAATTTTCGGAATAGATGATAAAACATTTAAAAAAAAGACAATACTTGTGCGATACAAATCAGTAGCGGAAGTTACTTCAGCCATTTCGGACATTTGTCTAGTGTCTTTCAAAAAAAGCATTCCCCTTAAATACTATGAAGCGGGGTAAGAAAAGTTTTAAAAACACATTTTAATTAATTTATCATTTTTAGAAATCTTGGACCTTATATCGTGTGCTACAAGAGTGATAATTTTTCCGCATCCTCCAGTGAACTAATGCTATCGTATTAATAATACTATTATTTTATATTTATAAATTAATTCTTTTTTTTAATTTTTATAGAAAATTTGTGTAATTTTCATTAATTTTTAAAAAATTTATCTATTATATTAATTTCCAACATAAAAATAATTTAGAAACGAATCTTGGCTAAAAGTGAACGTGGTAAAAGCCGGTTCTTCCCTCATGAATAATATTAACGACAAGCAAACAAATTTTCTAAATACGGAGAACAGTATTTTGCAACGGAATATTTTTCCAATAAAAAACGAAACGATGATTAAAACAACCAACATTTACAATTTTAAAATTGATCCTCAATATGTAACATTACCAACATGTTCCAGTAATGCTTCTCTAGAAAGTATGACTCATAAGGTAGTATACAGGTCTGCAAGAGATATAGATTCAAAGGTTATTATATTTTTAACAAATAAATACAAATATTTACATTTTTTAGTACAAATATTCCCCAGAATTTGAACAAAGCATCATTGAAAAGTACAATTCTCGTAACGAAAATTGGTAAATTTGAGTCATACTAAATTACTTTACTTATCTATCTATCACGTATCAAATTTATTTTAATATTTAAATATAATAAAACTCGGATTAGCTTACAATTTCAATTTTTGATCGCCAATACATTGCAATCTCCAATTTTATAACTAGACTTTAAAATGCTAATTTATTTATTTAACAATGAATCACTGTAAAATTTGTTTATAGAGACAATAGCTTATTGAAAGATTAATTTATTGCGGATTATAATTACATCATTTCAATAATGTATAAATTTAATAATTGACTTATAACTTGTAAGTAAGTTGGTTGCACATGTCCAATTGTCCCAAATTATCATTTACTTTTCAAAATTAAAACAAGTAGATATTTTTCGACATGAAAATTACATTTTTTATTTTATTTCTATTTGTTTTGGGGGCAAGAGGAGAAGAAACAAAAGGTAATAATATTATGAATTAAAAATGAATTATAATTATTTTAGATATTTCCAAAGTTTCCAAAACCCCCGAATCTGAAGATGGATGGGATGTTGTTTATGAAGAATCAAATATTGAGGAAGATAGTGACATAAAAAAAAGGACAATGACATTCACTGCTACAAAAGAAATTGACGAACATGAACAAGTAATTAATGAAGAAGATGAACATATCAAAATACTTCCAGTTGACAGGAAATATATGCAGGCAAAAACATATTTTCACATTATACATGACCCGTACCATATTTTGAATAGAGATTTATCGACAGAGAAAGTTTTGGAACTTTTGTACAAGAAAAACAAATTTGACAGGCACAATGATTATTATCAAAGTAATACGAATGGAAATGAACATGAGAGGATAGACCACAAGATTCTACCTTTAAAAGTTTACAAGAGGAATAACCGGGAATTTTTAACAAACACCAACGAGATTTTCGAGCACAAGCTGAACAAAACAAATCTTCACGAACCCCAGGATGATAATGTTGTCGAGAATGTCGCGCAGAATTACAAGATTAATTATAATGACGATTTGTATGAAAAACACACTACAAATTATCAACCTAAATATCACTACAATTACAACTATCCTTATTATGGACATGGAGGAAGGCGGAATAATTATTATACTGGGAATTACAGACACAGTTATCCATACTCGCATTATCGATATTCGCATCCAAAGTACAGTTATGATGACCATCAGAGTTACAATTATAGACCTCCTGGATATTATGGATATCCTCGGTCTTATTACAATAATGATTATTACAATTATCGGCATTATGACTAGAAAAGAACAAGGTTTCAGAGTTAATATTTTAAAATATATTTATTAATAAAAAATGAACATTAATTACTATTATTGGTGTCGATAGCCTCTTCCCATTCCTCGTGGTGGACCACCGGCGCCTAAATTTATATTTTTTTGAAAATTTGAATAAGTAAACAAATTTTATAATTTTTTTGTGAAAAATGTCCAAAAAATATATCTGAAAAATAATTCTTTTTTATCCGTATGTTGAAATATTTTAAAAAAATTACTCTTCAACAAAAATGCCTGTTTTCTTGCCTCCGCAGCACGCTCTTTTGTTTCTGCCAACGTGGGTGGTTTTACACGTTTAAACATTGGTGCATTTTTCAACATTGCCGGTAAAATAATAAAATTAATCTTACTCCCTCTAATGAAAATCGTGTCTAAATGACTTACACGTCCATCTCGAAAAGTTACCGATACATCCGTCATCAAAACGTTCATGTTGTCTTCGGCACTGACTAATTTTCCTCTGTAAATCTAGAAATACACCATTTTATCATAATTAATATTATAATTGTCAATTTTACTTCATTGATGCGTGTTTCTACTGTAATTGTGAGTCCTTGTGCTTCATGGAGAACCTTTACTGGTATTCCGACAGACATTGTGTAATTTTGTTGTTACTTTCTTAAATTGCAGTCAACTATATTGTAGTGTTCATGACGATTCACACATGTTTTTAAAAGTAAAAATTATTCAAAAAAACTTTATTGTTTTAAATTACCGTGGTTATTGAAATTTATCAGTCACGTGGTAAATTTAAATTGATAAATTATGATTTCATTTGCAAAAAACAAACCGTTTCCCAGAACAAAAACAAAGAAAAGGAGTAAAAACCTACCCAAAGATGATGTCAATGAAGATAATGGTCGTAAAAAGGTTTTTTTATAATTATTTTTTTTTAAATTAAAAAATTTAATTAGCACAAAATTGAAGATGGCGGTATTCCATTTACGGTAAATTTCGAAACTTCATTTTCACCTCTATCCAGAGTTAATCTATCCGATGGAACATTAATGCTTGGAATGATTAAAGAAATCCAAGACACTAAAATAATCGTCTCTCTACCTTCAAAATTAGAAGGCGTAGTTTTTCTCACAAGTCTTTCTCCCACTTGTACAAACTTCATAAAAAGTGGAGATATGGATTCTGTAATCAACATCCTCGAAAGTTTCCATGTAGGACAAAAAATACCTTGTAGATTTGTCTCATTTTCACCCGATAGAAATGAAAAAAACAAGGAAAAAATTGATTTAAAATTGTATCCTATATTATCATTTTCTCCATGTGAAATCTACTCAAACGTTAGAAATGTGGATATTGACAAGGGAGTTTTTATCTATGGTGTAATTGAAAGCAAGGAGGATTATTTTTATACAGTGAATATCGGAATAAAGGACCTTTCTGTTGTTATTAAGTTGGATGATGCAAAAGATTATTCTACAAAATATCTCAACGGAGAAACTTTGAAAATTGGTCAATTTATAAATTGTGTTGTAGATAAACGACAAGGCCGTGTTTTGAGATGTAATTTTGATAAAAAAGACATTTCCACATCTCTTTTGAAGCAAGTATGTTTTGAGTCAATTATTCCTGGTTCTAAATGCACTGTTGTTGTAGAGAATATTGTTAAAAAAGGATTAATTGTCAAATTTGGGAATTTTCAAGGTTTTATAAATGTATTTTATTTGGAAGGTAGCTGTGAGAATTATAATATTGGTGATTCAATCTGTACTATAGTGCTTTATACGTTGGATAACAGTCGGGAAATTTCTTTTTCAAATTTACCTCATTTAATGACGTATTTTGATCCTAAAAATAACCACAATACCTTTTTAATTAATGTTTTTACGAGATATAAAATCGGAGCTATTTTAAATAATGTTAGAGTCGTTAGTGTTTTGAATAAAGGAATTTTGGGTCACGTGGAAGATGAATTGGTTGTAAAAGGAAGCAAAAAAACGAAAAAGGTTATTTAAAATTTTTTCTTTTCCCATTAGTCACAATTTTTCTAAATATTCATATATCACTTTTTAGATAAAAGACGTGGTATATATTGCATCTAGCCACATGGAAAATCCCTTAAAATTCAAAGACAAAATAATATGTAGAGTGGTGAATTTCAACTTAATAGAAAATATGCTCATCTGTTCTTCAAAAAAGAGCATTTTAGAACGAAAGTATATGAATTACAATGACCTATCTGTCGATTCAATTTTATCTGTAATTGTTGAAAAAATCTTCCCTTCAAATTCCCTCAAAGTGAAAATATCCAATGATATATACGGTATAATACCAAATTACTTGGTCACAGATTCCAAGTATCTGAAATCGAAAAAATTTCCAATCAAAATACAAGAAGGAGATGTCCTATCAGCAAAGATTTTATATTTAAGCCCTCAGTCAAAAAAATGCATCCTAACGACAAAAACTAGCATAATCTCCTCCAATTGCGTAACATTGGATAGTCTAAGTGAAGATTTATTGGGAAATATTGTATGTGGTTTTGTAGATTCCATAAAACATAACGGACTGGTAATTGAATTTTTAAATCAAATTAAAGGATGGTTACCATTTAATGACATGAAAAGTCAAGAAGGAGAAAATTTTGACATTAAACAATATTACAAAGGACAAACGATTGAATCAAAGGTAAAATTCGTAAATATTGAAACAGGAATTATAAAACTTGGAACAAACTTTCAAAACATTCAATGTACTCAACAACAGTGTATAAAAGTTGATAAAACTGAGGTAAAAGTTGGAGATATTTATGAAATGACAGTGGAAAGAAAAACAGTCTCAGGTATATACTTGTCTCTTTCTGAAGATGGGAAATTTATTGCATTTTGTCCAATTTACTTGTTATCGGACAGTTTCGAAATTGCTAGTTATTTATACAATATTTTGTCCATAGGGGATAAAATCAAGTTTGTAGTGTTGAGATTATCACCTAATTTTATAGTCACCTCTAGAATGTCATTTTTTAGCAATTTAATAAATACAGAAACAGAAGGAAGAATGAGTGAAAATGATGTAGTTTATCCTGGATTTGTTTCTAATGTAGATCAGAGAAATGTAACAATAATTTCATGGGGAGGAAGAAGAATTTTTGTAAATAATAAAAACTGTGGAATGGATTCGAAATACATACCGATAGACCATATAAAAGAAAAATCTGCAGTTATGTTTTCGCTTCATAAAGGTACAAATTTAATATCCAGTGGTAAAAAAACCTTCCATGGAAATATTAGTCAGTCTTATTGCACGACTGTAGAAAATGTCACTTTAAATGATTTGAAATATTCTATTGAAAGTACAAAATCACCTGCACGTTCTATATTGCCCTCTTTTTTAAATTTAAACATTTTTAAAGATGATGATTGTATTAATTTACAAAATACCACACCAATTGAATATATCGCTCTTTTATCTTCTTCTATAAACTCTTCTTCGTTGTATTGTAAGTTTCAGAAAACTCTGGTAAAATATCATATTGGATGCATTATAAAGAATGTCAAGTTGAAGAAATTTAGCAGAAAGTTTAATCAGTACGTTTTTGTCGTAAATGATGAAAAATTGTACGTTCAAGGAAAAGAAGGTGACTTGGGAGTTTCTGCAACATTTAATCTCGTTATTTGTTGGCATGATTATACGAATCATAAGGTGTATGCTTCAATTCTCCCTGAAACATGGGCCAATAGTGAAAAAAACGTGGTTGAATATAAAAGTGATGAAAAGGGTGTTGTAATGGGTATATTTGGAGATTTATATGTCGTTGGATTGGAAAAGTATCGCTGTTTTTCTGTCGGCTCCTGCTGGAAGCATTGTAATGATTTTATTCCTACTAATTTGAAAGTTGGAGAGAAGGTTAATGTTGTAATTTCCCTTGTTCATACAGCACATGAAGATGTTTTTATATGTACTCATGATGTCGTAAAAAGTATTTTTAAAAAGTCTAATATTGACAAAGTGGAAAATGACGAATTTTGTAAATTATTTGATTCGGATGATGAACCAGAAGATGTTGTTGCAGAGTCTAAAAATGAATCTTGTAAAATTATCCATGATGAATCCTACAAAAGTTCTCAATCTCAAGTTGAAAATGATAAAATGTATTCTTCTGAATCTTCAGAAAATGAACAGGAAGAGTTAAAAATGACTGAAAGTCCCACTTTTGTTTGGCAAGATGACGAATTTAAAAACGTTTCTGAATCGGAGCAAGAAAACGAAACTGACAAGGAACAACTTGATGATTCTGCTAAAACAGTGAAAAAAAAGAAACTGACAAACAAGCAAGTATACTTGAAGGAATCTGAAATGAGCAATTTCGATAAAACGCCTGAAACTATTACAGATTTTGAACAGATTGTATTGTCACAGCCAAATAATTGTGGATTCTGGATTCAGTATATTGCTCATTATGTCAAAATAGCCGATATTAATATGGCGAGGCTCGTTTGCCAGAGAGCGATAGAAACTATTGATTATGGGTAACATATATGTTAATAAAATATAAAAAAATATGATATTAGACATCAAAAGGAAAAATTAGACGTTTGGACAGCTTATTTGAACCTCGAAAATCATTATGGAACAAACAATAGTTTCAGAATTGTAATACTTATTCAAAATTTATTTTTAAAAAAAATCAGGTTTATGAAAAAGCTCTCAAATATAACCCTGAATTTGACTTGATTGACAGAGTTTTGGAAATTCACGACAATTCAAACAACGAAACTGTAAATTATAATATTTGAATTGTATTATTATTATTAGAAGCTCAAAGAGGTGATTAAAAGAATGATGAAAAAATTCCGATATGAAAAAAATACGTGGATTCGTGTTGGAACTGTTTTGATGAAAAGAGGGAATTTTACTGAAGCTAGAGATGCTATGCAAAATGGTCTCAGACATTTGACAAATTCAGAACGTAATTTTGAAAATTATTCAAATATTGAAATAATTTTAATTTTTTAATTTAGAAACTGACTTAATTTCCAAATTTGCTCATTTGGAGTTTAAACATGGCGAAAAAGATAGAGGAATAACAATGTTTGAAAATATTCTTTCTTCATATCCTAAACGGTTGGACATTTGGTATGTTTATTTGAACCTACTCATTTCGGCCGAAAAAAAAACTCAAGCAACGTATGAATAATATTTATATTATATTATTTTCAAAAATTCAATATTAATTAGTCACGTTTTGAGTCGAATTGGCTGTCTGAAAATGTCTGCTAAAAACAAAAGTCAATTTGACAAGAAGGTCGCTTCTCTGAAAGAATCAATACAATCTATAAATTAAGGAAATAGATACGTGTAATATATATTCATGAATTTCTGTAATGAATAAATTATTATAAATATTTTTACTCATTAGCATTTTGATTATAAAAAAATTTGTAAATTATGTGAAATTTTTTTAATTCATGTAAATTATTTTTAATTTTTATTTTATTTAAAACCTGTATATTTTCACATTGAAATACAAATTTTTAAATAATTTTAAATAATTTTTAAATATTTTACTCCTTATACATGATACTATATATCCATTACTTGTTTAGATACTATTATATAATTAATGTAATAAAAAGTATTTATACCAATTATAATTGGTAATCTGAATAATAACTTGTGCTTATTTTTGAGGCGATGAAATATAAAATGGACATGAGACCTCCCTCTCCACAGGATATCGTCTAAATAACATGATGCATGTATTGTTTATAAAATTTAAATCATGACCAAGCTGCTATTGAAATAAATGGTAATCGATTTATACTGTAAACATCATTTAGTTAATTTTTACTTTTATCAGCCCTATTGCTTTTATACACAAAGGAGAATAATTATATAAAAAAATCGATCCGATTATTACACTCCCAATGTTTGTAAACATTCAAAATGTTAATATTCCAAATTTGCTCATTTTCTAAAATTTCCTTGTAAAAAAGTACATTTTGCGTCAAATTTTTATAAAAATTGAACGCATAGATGTACTCTTTAACGATATAATGAATATTTTATTTTTTAAATATTTAAAAGATACTTGTCTACAGGTGGTGTAGGTGAAAAGTTAATAACATTTTACTATAATAATTCGTTTACAAATTCGTATTTTAATTAGTAATTGGGTAATGTTGAAATTTTGAATAAATTTTGCATAGTAATCAAAATCCTGTTTTATTTAAAAAAAGTTAACTGGTTTTAAAAAATATAAATATTTTAAAAGTAAAATGGTAAAAGACACACTTTCCTTGAAACTAAAAATCGAAATTCTAACCAACAATTATCGCGACAAATCTCCTCCAAAATTTTACCACGTCAAGGCATACAAACATGAAACCTTTGCTAAAGTTATTAAAAAGTTGGAATTTTTATCAAATTATCAATACATTTTTTACGAACTGCAACGAAACGATATATTGTTAAGTCCATATTTATACATCAAAGATTTCAAATTACGGAATAATGCGAGATTGGGTGTTTTTATAAAAAAGAAATATTAATAAAATAAATATTACAATTATTATTTAAACACGTTTCCAAGATTTTCTATATATATATATATAACTTGTTTTTATTGTGAATACATTTATTTATCAACACCTGTTTCAAGTCAACTACAATGGTAAAGGATGTACATTCAATTATTTTAAAAATAAACCTTCTGAGCAATGAGAACGAACCAACGACTACCTTTTTTTACGTAAGTATATATTTACACGAAACTATGAAAAGGGTCTACCAACAGCTTCAACATGTCACTCATAACCTGCACAAATTTTCAAATTTTGTAACAATCCCTGGAGGCGAACATTTGAGCGAGTTTTTGACCGTCAATGATTACAATTTTGAACATGGTACCATCTTGGGCGTTAGAATGCTGTGAAAAAACTTGCAACTTTTTTAAATTAATTTATTTTAGTTACAAATAAATATTACAATTATAATTTATAATTTATAGACATAAATAAAATCACGTCAAGTCAGACAAGAGTGTCATTGAAGTTCTCGTGCACTAGTCCATTAGACTCTATAATTGAAAAATGTTTTCCCTTGTTGATTTTAATAGGGCCATACATTTTAGATTGAGATGGTGAGATACATCCATGTTTGGCAAGAACCAAAAGGTCGTAAAATCTGACGGCAGCATTTTTACGTGATATCGACTTCTTTTGTAAAGGTGGTTGAAAAAGAACGAGACTGGAGGTGGTTGTAAAGCTTGAAGAAATTTCTACAGCTAATTTTTTAATCGAGGTTCTCCAGTGAAATGCTGCAGGATTACAACTAATCTTTTGCATTAGTTGATTGTCCTAAAAATCAAAATGTATATTTTGTTTTAAAAAATGATACTTCAACTTGAGCAATATCCACGTGCATATTTTCATCATTTACATCTTCAACGTTATCAACGACAGAGAGGGAAAAATCGTCTAATTTGTTATCGAAAGCAGGCAATTCTGATTCATCAAATCTATTATTAAAGGAAGCTAAACTCGTAGCAGTTTCTAAAAAATAAATAATTTTTTTAAATAAAATTATTTAATGCCTTCTAATCGAGGCACTTCGAAATCTGGATACATTGACGCATTTCCTACAATAGGTTCAATTTGCTCAGTAAATGGAACTTTGATAGCTGACATTTCCTTGAAAATCTTGGAAAAATCATTCATTACAAAATTACACGGATTCTGATATAAATAACTAGTAAACCCCTTCTCTAAAATCTCCATATCCTTTCGTGTTCTGGGGCACAAATCTAATTCACATATAATATCACTCGTATTCTTCATCTGACTCTTAAGAATCTTACTCTCGATTGAAATTACATTGTCAATCATTCTCCGTTTTCTTTTGCGTGATTTTCCATTTTTTATCAAAAAATAGTCATCAGCCAATGGACTCAATTGAATGTCATCACCATCAGATTTCATAACGAGATTTGTTGTATTGACATTATTAAAATGATCCATCACGACTTCCGAAGCTTCTAAATCTTGATGTTCAATATCATGCTCATTAATGTGAGGTAGAGTGTCGTTCTTTTCCTGATTTTTAACCAATTGGCCATAAACATCTGGAATAGACGGATCATCAAATAATTGAACATCTTGACTCAAATTGGAAGTACCAAACATGTCTACACTAAAATCCATAAAATTACAACTTGTATTATTCCCGCCGTTTAAAAAAGGATTAGCCGTTATATCCATTGTTATGTCTTCCTTTCTAGCTTGATTAAATTCCAATTGTCGCTCAATGTCTTCATTGGTTATTTCTGGCATTTTGACAGTACGATCCATAACATTGGGCTTTTTCTTGTTTGGGTGTTTTATCCTGCGAGATGTAGTGGAAATTATGCTACTGTTTTGCTTGGAAATATTGGACAATTTAAACGTGGCATCGTCGCAATCGTTCAAAAGATACTTAGTTTGCTTCGAGTATATTCGCACTATTCCTAAAAGCAAATGACCATAAGTTCTCAGAGCAATTTTGACCGCGGGGGATAACATTGCAACAACACTTTCTTCAATATTGCAATTTACAACGTGGGATTTTGTCAGTTTTCGTTCCCAATGTGCCGCCAACCAGGCAATTCCCAAAGGCCCCTTTTTCGATAGAAAAACGTCAGTGTAAAACATTAAAAAGGATAAAAAATTGATAAAATACAAATAAATGTAATTTATAAGAATGGCTGTTTGAATTTAAACCAATGTATTGAAATTTGGCGCATTCAATCAAGACATGGAAAACATTGCAGTATCTATGCAAGTTTGTAAATTTATAATTTAATTACCAAAACGACAATATTTTGTCACTAAAGTTTCATTCATCAACAGTCATTAAAGTTTATTATCGTATCCATACAACCGTAAAGATTGATGAACATTAATTTATGTACATTTAGAACGAAAAAAGAGCTAATTTCTGATATAAAATAACAGTAAATTAGCATTAAATTAGTTTTTTTAATTAATTTTTAGCACATTTCTATCATGGCCAATCCCATCTCTGAAATTTATCATGTTGGAGACTTTGTATATTTTGAACAATCATCTACATGTCCATTTGATATTGGTAAGATTGACGAAATGAACAAGGAAGAGGATGAATCCGTCACTGTAAAATTGCAAGTTTTTCTGAGAAAACGCGACATTTCTCCTCAGGTGGTTCAATCAAACGACAAGCAACTTTTTAACGCCGATGAATTTTGTACTTGTTCCAATTCTGTTTTAACAGTAGAAGAAAAGCATCTTTTGTGCCATCGGGAGCTATTCCAGACTAAAGTACTTCATCAAATGAAAGCGAGTCAATTGAGAGGAAAAATAAAAGTTATGCTGTTGACTGAAATTATTGGAGCCAGATTTTACCTTGATACTAGCGATGCCTTTTTTTACGAGTTTGTTTATGACGATAACATGAAAAATTTTACTTCTGATAAAGCCAGTATTCGTGTAGGTGAAAAATTTCAAGCAGTAATAAAAGACGCTGCAGAATGTGACGTAATTGGAGATGATCAAATAAAGACTTACCTAGCTGGTTTGGAAACTGAAAAATGGAACCAAAATAATATCTGTTCAAGTCAAGATATTGACATGTTTGTTACGGCTGTCAAATCTGTAGGTACGCTTGCTCGAGCCATGGATCCGAAAAGTAGTATTCGACACTGTAGTTTAAACCACAGCGTTGCCGCCGCTTCTAGAGACGTTACTGTTCAAAAAGCATATGATATTTTACACGATCATGATTATAGTGTTGTTGATGCTTTAAAATACCTCACTGTTAAAAAGTCCTCTCCACTAATGTTTCGAGATGAATTTGAACGATGGTCTGTTAATGAGTGCAACATTTTTGAATCTGGGATTGAAAAAAACGGAAAAGATTTTCATTACATAAATAGAGAGTTTCTTCCATGGAAAGGAATTAAAAATCTTGTCGAATATTACTACATGTGGAAAACTTCGAGTAGATATAATGCACAGAGAAAAACTTTTGCTGCGAGTAAAGAAAGGAAAGTGAAAGAAATTTTTATTCCTAGATACTCTAGAGCGAATCCAGCTTTAATCATTCAAAGCAAAAAAGATGCAGAGACTATGGATTACGAATGTGGGAGTTGTCAAGTTAAAGAATGTAACGAATGGTATAGTTTTGGCCCAGTCCACCTCAAATCCAGAATCTGCTCCAATTGTTGGGTGTATTGGCGGAAATACGGCGGACTAAAATCGGCTTGTCGCTTAGAACGACAAGGACACACTTTTCTTTCTAGATCTCTTTATAAATGCACCGGAGACAATTGTTATGATGAATTTAAATGCCAATCTGAATTGGCTTCCCATCAATCTAAAGTTCATGGAATTAATTTCGTAGATGTGGCTTGTCTGTCTACATGTAAAAGCGAAGTACCTGCCACACAAAATGGGTACACTATCAAGGAATTTTACAAAGCTCATGGTACCTTTTATATGCGTCCATACGATTGGATTCGCAATCTTAGAAAAAGATCTCGATCCGTCTTAATACACATGGCTAGAGGGGCCTATTTTTCAAGTGATAAATACTCCAACATTGTTAAAAATCTACCACAATTTCTCATAAACGTACAGATACACAACAAGAATAATAATTTGGACGAATTAGACAATTTAGCTGATATAAAAGCCACCGACATGTCTATTGATTATGTCAGCAACAAATTGACACAGAACAGAGCCCCTACCTTGGTGGAAATTTGCTTCAACGACGCTCCTTTGTTAGGAAGGTCAGTTTATTCGAAAGCTGGGAATTTCTACTATGCATGCGATAAGTATGACAGACATAAGCGAACTATAGTTGGGAGGATGAATATTTTGAGATTGGCGAGGCGACCATGTAAAAGGACGTTTAGTTAGTCGTTTTTAATGTTTCAAGTTAATGTACATTAAATTTATCATGTTTTATTTTAATCCCATGAGAATATATTTTTTATTTTAAGTTGAAATATGTTTATTTTACATGCATCTAGAATTTTTTTGTATCAGCCTGTTTGTTATTAGCAAAAAATTATTGTAATTAATATTTTATTCGTTCAAATCATTAAATATTCACGCGTTAATTTGTATAAATTAATATAAATGGCAAAATATAATCTAAAACGTGCTAAAAAAGCAAAATTAAAGAGATTACAGGAATCTCCCGAAGAAAAGTTTATAAGAAATCAGTATAAATATTTCAATTATATAATATTAGATTTTAAGACGAAATGCTGTCACAACAAAAAAATGGAGACTTAAAAAGAAGTAATTATTGTGCCAAATTTTTTCATTTATGTAAAACTTAAATATTGTTTTTTTTGCAGTATTTATAATTTTATTTTAAATTTTAAAGCCGTCCTTTTTATATAGGGCTCTCTATAAAATCAAGAACAAAGGCCCTGTCACACAAAACGTACATATATGTACATGTGTACACCAAAAAAATATGAATCATACACCTTAACTTACAATAAAGCAACCAATTTGGCTGTTGATTATATATGCAATACATGGACACGTCAGAACATGACTTATCAGACATTGGTAGCAATTCGATTTAACGACGGTTTGTTGCAACGAAGGTTAGTTGATTCGAAAACTGCGAGTTTCTACTATATAAGTGACAAATCTGACAAATATAAACGTACCAAAGTTGGGAGAATTAATATTTTAAGATTAGCGAGACGGCCATGTAAAAAAATATTAGTTTCTTAAATTTTAAATTTCAAATATATAAATGTATCAATTATAGTGTTACTTTTTTATATAATCTTGGGCCAGGAGTCCTGGCAGCTTCAAAAGTAGACTTACATAAAGTTATTTTTGTAAACGTCTTGATTTCTTGTAATTTTTAATTACCTTCTCTTTATTCAATGTTTACATAAAATTTGTACATTTATTTTTGCATCTCAAATTCGCATTGGTATTTGTAAAATATAGCATCTTTTAACAATTACTTTTGTCAGTTTTTTTGTATTTTAATGACACATACAAGACTTGGAATTTCAAGATTATTGTCCAATGTTAAGAATAGTTTTGTACCAGCAATAAATGTACATTGTACATACATTTCTTCAATAAAAAATATTAATTAGTTGAATGAATTGCCCAAAAAAGTAAACATTGTAGAAGTTGGACCCAGAGATGGCCTTCAAAATGAAAAGATTATTCTATCAACGAATGTAAAAAAGACATTTGTCAACATGTTGTCAGAAACGGGGTTGAGATCTATTGAAGTTTGTAGCTTTGTTTCAAAAAGATGGATACCCCAAGTACTTTATTATTTTTTTTTAAATTTTTTAAAATTTATAGATGTTTGATGCCAAAGGTGTTTTTACTCGTATAACTAAACATGACAATATTGAATACATTGCACTAGTTCCTAATGAACAAGGACTGGATGAAGCTGTAATATTTTAATTTTTTTATCTACAATATATATTATATAATTATAATTTATGTACTGAATTAGTTTTCTTGTCAAGTAAAAAATATTGCTATTTTTGCAACACCTTCAGAGACCTTTTGTCGGTATTTAAAGTTTAAACTTTTTATTAAATGTTCATTTTTATCGAGATTTATTTAGAAAAAATATGAACAGAAGTGTGACTGAAAATTATGAAATCAATACTAAAATTGTTGAAAAAGCGATAAAGAATAACGTCAAAATAAGAGGGTTATATTTTTATAAATGATTAAATTTTAAATTTAAAATGTTTTATTTTAGATATATATCATGCACTGTAGATTGTCCTTATGAAGGTAGTATTGATCCGAACCATGTTATCGAGGTTTTTTACTTGTAAATTAATATTATGATATTATTGTAAGATTACAAAACAATTATTGGATATGGGGTGCTATGAAGTGGCGTTAGGAGATACTACAGGTTTCGAAATTATAATAATGTTAATAGTTTTATTTAGGGACTGCTACCCCAAATAAAATCTCAAGATTGTTGCAACTTCACTTGAAAAGCAGAATTTCGCCTAGTTTACTTGCAGGTCATTTTCATAATACATATGGGCAAGGGATTGTTAACGTTTTGGTTGCATTATGTGTATATTTTTTGAAAAAGATATTATTTAATATTAATAATGATTTTAGTATGGTGTTTCGACTTTTGACGGGTCAGTTTCTGGCTTGGGAGGCTGTCCTTATTCTCCTGGAGCGACGGGAAATTTACCTACGGAAGATTTAGTGTACATGTTGGATCAGATGGGGATATATACAGTAATTCATTTTAAAAAATGTTTAATAATTAAATTAATTAATAAGCTAATAATAACTTTATGTAGGGAATAAATTTGGTAAAACTAATAAAATGTGGACAATATATTTCGAGCCATCTCAAAATTAAAAGTCAGTCTAATACTTCAAATGCATTCACATCAAAGATTTAATAAAATATTTTAAAAATTATTACATGTAATTATATTTTTTCACCTTGCAAAATATAAATTATGGAAAAAATCTCAAAAAAACTATTAATTTTTAATTCTCATAAAACGCAAAATAAAATATTCCTTTTTATAATTCATCCTTTCCCATTCCTCTCTTCTTTTTGATATTGGAAGCTATGAAATTTCCCAAAAAGTCGACATTTCTATTGTTGAAATAAATCCCCGCAACATTATCGGTTTTTGCTGCATAATATCGAATAGTAGGATAAGAGTCGATATTAATACTGCTACAGAAAGACCCATAAATATTACAGTCAATTTTTACCAGTTTTACGTCATAATCCTTATATTCGTCTGCTAATCCGCTAAATTGAGGTGCATAAATATTGCAAGGTCTGCACCAAGAAGCGTAGAAATCCACTATATGCCCATGTTTTGAATTTATCACTTTACTATAAAAGTAATCGGGATTTATAGCCTTTACCAAACTAGTCATAAAACCAGAAGACCACGCTACAAATGAATCAAAACTTCTCCAATTGTCACTATAAACACTGTTTTCCTTCATACCGACACCATCTTGATGGTATGCCACCATGTGCGGAAACGAGTAGATATTTAACCCATTACAAATGGAACTATACTGCGTACAATCTATTTTAGCCACAATAACATTTTCCTTGTCTTTGAAATGCTTTCCAAGTTTATTCCACTCACCCATCATCATTTGGCAAGGAGGACATCTTTGCATGTAGAAATCTACCAACCAGAGCTGATTCTTGGGTTTATTTTTTAACAAGTTGAAATTTTTATTGTCTAAGTTGAGAATCACTGGATTAATGGAAAATTCAATGAAATCATCCAAAGCTTGATGAGATTTTGAACCGGCTTCAAAAAATTTCTTTCCGTTTGTCAAAAATACGCCCGAAGTGGGATATGAGGTAATTTCAAGCTTTTGACAAATGTGATTGTACTTTATGCAATTGATGCTAGCGAATTTCACATTATCTCGTTTAGTAGAGGAATAAATTCGGAAAACTTGGAGAAATTGCATGCAAGGAGCACATTTTGGAGAAAAAAAGTCAACTACCCAGATTTCTGAAGAGTGAGTCAAGCTTTCTGTAATTTCTTCAAAAGATTCTTGGTCCAAAGCTTGAACTTTAGATTCCATTGCTATTGAAGCAAATTGAGTCAATTCTATGAGATTTGGAGTCGAATAAAATCTTTCGAAATTCCCATCCTTCCTCACATAAATCCAGGCAGGTAAAGCGTGTTCCACAACACGGTTACAAATGTTTCTATCCACCTTACAATCCACCGTCGCCATTTTTGCTTCCATATGAGCCTGCATGACTTTAATATTGTTATCCATTGATTCGTTGCCTTCATGGAAATAGAGCAAATAATCTTGGTTGGTACCACTTTCTTCAAAAATTGCCTCCAATTCATTTACATTTTCCACAGCTCGCAATTTAGGGAGTTTTTTAATAACTGAATTGTAGATTATATGTAGAGATGCGACATTTCCTATATTAGAAGCAGTTGAGTCATCAAAACACTTGTCATAGTAAACGACATCATTAGGAGACGTTAAAAGTTGACACTTTTCTCCGATGCTCAGACAATCAATCTTGCCGATTGTAACAATTTTATTAAATTTCTTGGCCAGCAGTTTTAACCTGCCATTGGAAATGCAATCATTATTACATAGACTTACGAGGCATTTTTTATCTTGAATTTTATCTATATGGTTGATAAATTGGAAATCGGACCATAATTTTTCGTTCTTAGCAACAGACTTTTTTAAAACGAAATTGAGGATATTATCATAAGATAAATCTCCTTGATATTGAATGTCGTTAGGTTGTAGGACAATTTTCGGCAAGTGGTAAACTTGATGTGCTTGGCAAAGCATTTGGTTTTCACCACAATCTATAGCGGCAATATTGACCACATTTTCCAGTTCTTGTGCTAAACGACGATAATCTGAGGCTAAGTTTTTGCAGTGATCGCAATTTGATGAGTAGTAGTTTATTAACCATATTTCTCCATTTTGTAAAAGATTAGAGTCAAAATGTGACTGATCGAGGAGGATAATTCCGTCGTCACTGGTATATAGACCCATTTCAGACTGATCGTACCAATTTGGAGTGTTCATCATTTGCTCTTGTTCTCTTAGTCCTTCTTCTCCATGCATATCTAGATAATTGAGTAATTTTTATCCTTTTTTCATGCTTTATTATTATATTATTACCATAAATCTCTCTCAGTTTCTTGTTTCGCAAAACTTCGTAAATTTCGCTCAATTCTTGGAATATCTTAGTAGCCTCTTTCTTACCTTCATCCTAAAATTAAAAAATAAAAAATAAAATTATTATACAAATTTACACTTGGATGTTTATCTGGATGGTATTCAATCGCCAACATTTTAAAAGCCTTTTTTATATCCACGCCACTCGCATTTATGTCAACTTTTAATTTTTCATAATACGTTTTAACTCGTGCATTTATCCCCACAATTGACAAAATAAGGATGTAAAAAATAAAATGAAAAATAATTTTCATTATAAATTTTTTTCAATAATTATCAGAATCGGATTGTTGTTTTTTTATTGTTTTAGATACGGAGTCAACAAATTGTATACTTATTCTATCTATGTATAGATTCTATACTTGTTGAAAATTTATCAGACTCTGAATTATGGATTTTCTCGAGTAAATCAATTGTCCGTAATCAACTTGAGATTCAAACTCGGAATATTTATTGTTTTCTTGAAAATTAAAAATAAATTTCTCCAACGTATACAAAAACGTGGGTTGTTTTTATTGGTTATTGGTTGTCAATGTGATTAAATTGACAATATTTAGAATAATTTTAGAATTAAAATTTAATCTTTTTAAAAAAACGAATAAAAATTGACACGGAATTTTCAAATTTTAACAATTTAAAACAAATTTGATAAATAAACAACAAGGAATCCTAAACCAGCATTAACATAACAACTAGTTATAATTGATAAATTAATTAAATTGCTGCCAACTTTACGTACACACTCATCGTATCGCTGCGCAACAATATTGATAATTCCATAGATATAATAAATAGTAACATTACGCCAATAAAGTAAATTTAAATCTCGGACTCGATCTCATAGTTTTGTTTATACTGTGAGTAAAAGTTATTTCATACACCTGCGAAAAATATTGTCCTATTTAAAAATACACCACATGAGTTTACTGCATATTTATTAAATTTGTTGTTTTTTCTAAAACGGACATTAGCCATACTATTTTTTGTTGAATTTGTCTAATTTAAATGGAAAGCACTCATATTAACGATACTTTCTCCAATGAATCTCAAAGATCCAAAAACGTAACCATTCAACACGACATTATTCAGACAATGGACGAAAAGAGCAGGATGGAACAAATAAATTCCGTCGTTGAGAATGATGTAGATATGCAGTCAAATTCTGCTTCTCAAGACACTTTGGATAAATCTGCATGTGGTTCACAGGAAAAACGAAGCAAATCCCCGTTGGATTTTTTCAAAAAGTATGAAATTGACGAAACCATGTCGATTAAAAATAACAAGCATTTTTTCAAGATGGATCATGATCAAGAAAATGTCAAAAAGGTACACATTTTAGTTTTTTAAAATTATATTATAAATATTTAGATCTCCAATAAAAACAATGACGATACTCTAACAAATTCCGAAACAATATCTGCTGATCCCAAACTACAACCGACAGTATCATCTCCTAAATCTCATTGTAGTTCAATTTCCAATAATAGAGGCACCTTTGTGATAGACTTGGAAAACGACACCCAAAACAATAATTTTAATTTCGTCCCTCGGAAAAACAAAGCTTCCAGTGCAGACGGATCAAAATCGTTGAAAACCCATCTTCCCGTCAAGAAGAATGTAAAAAATATTTGTTCAAAATTGGACCAAACTTTTTTGGACGACGTCAACGATGGGCCAGCTGTGATTATTTGTTCAAAAGACGACAAATACCTCTTGGAACAAGATATTTGTATAAAGTGTGGGAGTTTCGGTCTCGGTGAAAGTGGATTCCTTCTAGCGTGTTTGCAGTGTGGTGAATGTTACCATTCGTATTGTGTAGATCGAAAAAATTTCGTGGTAACCTCCAATATGGTTGAAAGGGGGTGGAGATGTCCCGATTGTATAATCTGTGAAGGCTGTGGTAGATCTGACGATGCTTCAAAACTCATTTTGTGTGATGATTGTGATGTTAGCTATCACATATATTGCTTATCTCCACCGTTGGCTCAAGTCCCCGAAGAGGACTGGCTATGTGAACATTGTACAGTGTGTTGCCGCTGCGGAGAAGGGATGAAAAAGAAAAATAAATTTCCCCCGCAAACGGAAGCTTTTAAAAACTTTTGTACGTCTTCAGGAATCGACAAAGAAGGAACATCAAACAACAGAAAGCCGATATGCGATACTTGTGTTAGTAAAGAATATTGCATGTCTTGCTGCAAAATGTACCAAGAAAACGAAGCTGTCAATTTGTGCAGTTACTGTTCTAAATGGATGCACACATCTTGTAATAAAAACTACAATAGCATGCATAATGGTGAGTATTTTGCGTGTGACTGTTGTTCCAAAAGTGAGAAAATCGACACTAAATTTGAAAATGCGGAAAACAGGACCAATGCCATCGTTGAACTGGGACACGGAAATTTCTTAAATTCAAAGGGTGTGGCATTTTTCCAAGAAATGAACAATACGGGTTACGTGGATTATAAAAACTACACCAGTCAAAGAGGCAGAAAGGCGTCTCACGGTAATAGCGACTCTATGGGTAGTAAAAATGTCGATTTTAAAATGTTTTCGAAAAAGACAGAGTACATGAAACTGATGGAGATGGATAATGAATCGGTAGATATGCACGATGTAGCCAAACGTAGAAGGAGGATAAAAAAGAATGGTAAAGTGACTTATGAATCTGTATGTGAAGCCTTCTTCGGCATTGTTCCAAAAGAAGTTAAACCAAAGGCAAAAAGTAGAGTATCGACGAATAAAACTTCCACTATTACTAATAAAGGAAAAGCTAGGAATCTAAACATTATTTCCAACGCCCGTTCGATGGAAACGTGCAGCAGTTCTATACAGAGTAATTATATAAATAATAATAATACTCAAAATGCCAGTCAAAACATGGTGCATAATGCTTACATGGGTCAATACGTTCAAGGAATTCCTGTTAATAGAGATTATAACGTGCAACCTGGAATGAGGGTCGTAAATCAGGAATACAGACAGTTTAATAGGCCAATGCACGTTCAAGTTCCCATGTATGCTACAAACAATAGAGCTGTGCAAATGCATCAAGAGCCGAGAATGCAGAGACAAGAAATTCATGTCCAGAATCAAAGATTTCAGACAAGGAATGGCAATATGAATATACGACCACGGGCAAATTATAATCCTGGAATGAGACAGAGGACGTATCAGAATTATAATCGAAGCATTGCTCCCTTGTATAGAATCCAACCTCAAGAAGCTATTAATCAAGTTAGTCAAATAAGGAGGCAGAATATGCAAATGCAACCCAGATCTCAACCACAAATGGCACAGTTGAGGGTTCAACAGAATGTGCGACACCGACAATATAATCAAGCCTTTAATCACCAAGAACCTACACAATCTATTGTGCACCAGCCTCGTGATATAACCCCTCAAATTGTCAATAGGCCTTATCAATATCAAAACGAACCCGTCATAAATGACGTTAAAATTTCACAACAGCAACATGCTAAAATACCTTTCGAGCAGTTTGCTACCAATGAATCAAAACAAGTGTTGAACCCTGTTGAACCAAAGGAACAAGACGATAGCGATTCAGATAGTTCCATTGGAAAAGTATCTTCCACGAGAGCAGTCGTCAATAAATTGAACAGAAACTTGATTGACACTGATTATGATATTCTCGATTCTTTCGCCAAACAGTCTGAAAACATGGAGCTTTTGAATATGGAAAAGACTGATCATTTAGGTTTTCCTATTGAGGTTGAATCAAAGGAAGATATTGAACGTGACATTATTGACAAGTTTGTATCTGATAATATTGTTAAGGAGGAATATTCAACTTTTCCTACTCATGAAGAGATGTACGAATATAAAAACGCCGATCTTAATATGGGAATGGACCAGATGACTATTAATGTTAATGCGTATAATCAAGTGGACAACCAGGACTATAATAATGCTTTCATGGGCGGTAGTATGTATGAACCTCAACATCAACAGAATCGTGATGAAGATTATATAGACCAATTTCTCGTTATACCCTCTACACAACTGACAACGGCTGAAAAGTGGCAGTATGATGAGAAATTGGGCAAATTGGCCACGATAGCTTCTGTTTTGCACGCTAACATTGAATATCCTAATTTAGTAAAGGATATGCCAGGTTTATTAATATTTATATATTTTTTATTTTAATTATACTTCAGATTGGTCTAAAAGATACAAGGAAATTATAAAAATCTGGAGAAAACTGCCATCAGACGGAAAACCGAGATTTATAGAATTGTCTAAAAAGAATAGAGTAGTCATCAGAAAGCGTAAAAAGGTTTTGAAGAAAAAGATGGAAAAGGCATCATTGGCAGGTCCAAGTGTTCCTGTAAAGAATGCGGAAACTCAAAGTATGGGTAAACATGATAATTATTATTTTTTTGATTTTTTTAATTCTTTTTTTAGATTCTTCTCAAGAAATTAGTCAAAACATACATCCCTATGATAATATAATGGGGGATGATTTTTACTACAATGAGACATCCGACTTTCAAGGTTTGGACGTAAGCTACCTAGACTCTCACGACTTGCAATTAAATCCAATGCAAGGGTTTGAAAATTACGACAATCAGTTTATCGTAGATCCTTGTCCCTTGTCCATAGGAAATTCAGATACATTAAAATCCCCAAATTCAAATGACGGTCAAAACTTGAATGTAATTGATACCTTTTGATTTTATTAATTATTAATTTTAGTTTCAATTGAATGAACCCGACTCCAAATTTTAACGTCCTTTACGTTACACCTACCTCTTTATTGTTATGTAATTAATTTATACTGTAGAATGTTAACATTATTGTAAATGGTGCATAATAAAATGTTACAGAAAAATATTTTTATTCATAAATTGACACTATTGCTTATTCTTCTGTTTGGGAGGAATGTAATATTCAATTTCCCTTCCATTACCCGATTTTCTTTTGATATTGGGCCTGTTTATCTTGGCAGCTTGTTCTAATCCCAACCAAACCTTAAATTCTTTAGCCGGTGTGAATTTTGGAGGGTTTCTGAAAAAGGGCATGACGAGTTTTGGAAGTCTATCCATTAATATAGACTTTTCTTGCAATACATTCAATTGTTTCATGTCTTTACAGATGAGAATATTTTTCTTCAGAAAAGATAAATAGAATTTTGAAATTCTCGCTGCTTGGTTTAATCTAAAATGTATATTTTATTTTTTATTTAACTTTAAATAATACTTCAATTTAACAGCTTTCTCTTCTTCTTCTGAAGGTTTTATATAATCTGCAAAAAATGTAGGAGAAATCTGAGACACGAAATTGAAACTAATCAACACGTATTGTAAAATGCTGCATCTACAATAAAAACTATTCAACAATTCAATATCAGCACAATCAACTTCGCAATCTTGACTCATTATGAAACTATCGTTCGTTTCAGGACTCTTTTTTACATCCCCTTCTTGTTCGATTTTTTTTCCACAACAATACCGACTAAGAGAGTCTATAAAATCACTATTTAAAATTGGTAGCAGATTTGACATTAGAATGTATAGCTGTTTGGCTGAAAGTGAAAACTTTTCCGCAGTTTTATCAGTTAGATCTGGAATAATTGTTGTTATTGTTGCAAACACTTTCATAAGTTGCTCCATAATTTTTACAAGGTCGTCTTCTAAAGTGAGTGTGGTGTTGTCATTTTCTTGTAAGTATGATACGTATTGTTCAATTAGTTGCCCGTAGATGTTGATGAAAGCTATAGGGGACGCATTTTTCTTAAAAAATTATTATTTTAAACTGTTTTATAATTTAAATTACCGAAAACAGCTTTGAAACTGCAGTCATACACTCTAAAACAACCTTAAGACAAGCCACATCAATTTTCAAGTTCATCGACTTTAATTTGTTCTCAATCACTTCCAACATACTCAATCTTCCTTGCAAAGTTTTCATAGAGTCAAATTTACTCAAAATACCCATCAAATTTGTAATGTTCATACAACTTTCATTCTTCAAAGCTTCATTAATTTTTGAAATGAGTAATTTTCTAGATTCATCGGAACAACAATCGGAATCGTTAAATTTGAGCTTTTTGGAAATAAACGAAATGGCCCTACAGCTGTTTTCGGGATCTGCATCATTAAAAATTTGATTAAAAACTCCCTCAATCATTTCTAAATTAATTTTTTATAAAAAGTAAAATCAAAAAACCTTTTGCATCAACAGCAAAAAAAGATAAAAGTCCATTTTCTATTAAAACTAGCTCAGATGCATCGTCAGTAATCAAAAGTTGAGAGAAAACGTCGCTAATTTGTTTGACGTGAGATTTTGTCAATTTTATGAGAGATATGAGTTCACGAATGGCCTGTTTTCGAATCTAAAATTTTATATTTTAAAAATATTTGAAAATTAATTAACCATCAAATCCACGTCCTCGCATAAATCCAGTAAAGCATCAACAGCAAATTCAATATCGTTTGGAAAAAATTTGACAAATCTAACAATCAATTGAGCACTGAGTCTCTTTTCTAAGTTGTTTCCTTTTACCCCGCTCAAAATCCTTTTGTATTCTTTATGTTTCTATAAATTAGATTTATATAAATTTATTTATTGTATTTTAAACCTCGGGTAAAATTTTAGCTGAATCATACTCTTCAGACTTTGTATAAATGTCCAGTATCTCACAGCTCTTGTACAACTCTTCAATGTTGACGTGGTCTGTAGTACTTGAATTTGACATGTATCTTTTGATAAATGATAGAAACAATGAGAAAAGTGTACTTAAAGGTTAAAATTGACAATTAACTGATTCGAAAAGTTTCTGATATTACTACAGCAATAAAATAATAAAATTGTGTTTAATTTGTCGGGTAAAATGGTGTCATGGATTCAAAAATAGAAAACATGTTTATATAATTTATAAAGTTATCTTCACTCTTGCAAGATTAATCGATTGATAAAATTAAAATATAACAAAATTTCGACTTTGAATGACAAAAATTGTCAGTTTTATTTTCTTTCTACTCGTCCTTGTTCAAATCTCAATATGCTTTGAAATAAACCTCAAACACTGCATTTTGAACCAATGTTTACTGCTTTTTAAAATTGCTAATAAATTGTTTAATTTTAGATGAAAATGAATGCATTTTTATATCTGCCAATTATGTTAGTATTCAAAAAAACGTTGTCAAAATTGTACAACCGAATCCTGTCTATGTAGGGAATTTTCAATGTCAAAATTACCTGTATGTTTTAGCAACTGAGGATGAAAATGTGAGAACAGCCCTCGATTTAGTAATATTTATTTATTTTTATTATTCACTATTTTTAAATTTTAAATTTTAAAATGTAAAGTGTCTATATATTCAATACCAAAAAACCATGAAGTACACGGAAGAATTACAAATGTACTTTAACAGGGAAGGAAGATTGCTCGGAATATCAATTGTTCACATTAAGAGGCATTTCATCCCTGCAGAAAAGTAATATTTTTTATTTTTTTTATTTATAAACATTTTCATAGAAACAATTCTACAAACGAAGAAGCTTCTTATTTGGAGTTTCACAGAACGGGGAAAATTCAATCTCCGAAGATAATTAAAAAGTAAATTTAAAAATTTTTTATATTATAAAAAATATTTAGACCAAACTTAATATTATACGAAAGAAAACTAAAAGCCGAGAAAAAGCAAGCTGTAGACTCACCAACAGACAACAGAATGTTCCTTGTTCGCTACGTAATTTAAATAATAATTTTCATAATAAAAATAAAAAATACAATTAATTTTTAGTGGTATATAGTAGTACCTGTTTTCCTTATTTTAATATTGGGATCAATTATGGAAAACAGAGGTGATGCCGATCAAACTAGGTAAAATTATACAAAGATTATTATTAGTTGTTAATTGATTAAATAATTTTTATTCATCATTATTTTGATTTTGAATACATGTCAATAATAACCACATTGGATAAAGAAATGCCACAAAAAAGACAAATATCCAATTACCATCATGATATAAACTTTCATAACCGCAAATTAAATCATACTTTGTCATTTGAACTATCCAATGTATAAAATTTAAAGAAACTGTATAATCGAGGAAATTCCGTGTAGACGAGGCAGAGTAAAACCTTTTAGTTTGATACAATTCCATAGAATTTGCATCAAAAAGATATAAATATGAGTATCTGTGTAAAATTGTCAGAAAGAGAGGACATGTCGAGATGATTGTTGGTATAATCAATAATGGGTTTCTAAAATTGAATTAAAATACTTTTTAAAAATTTAAATACCCATTTCCCTTTCTCAAAATAAACATTGTCACTGGAATGTAATAAAAAGTCAGTAAAAGTGACATGGAAATGTTTAAAATCATCAAAAGTGAAAACACCACTGTGATCATGTACAGAGCAAAAAGTTGTAGTAATTTAACTTGTACTCTGTTGTAATTATCGTCATGTTCGTCCCAAATACTTTTAAATTATATTATTAGTAATATAATAATATATTATTTAAGCAAAACAGTATTTTACACCAATAACTTAGTAATCGCTCATAGTTTATCCAAAAATTAGCATAATTTATACATAAAGGATAAATTTTCAACCTACATTGATTAAAAATTTTAAATTTATGTACTAATTCTGCAAAAATATAATTTTTAGTTGAGAATATTTATTTCATTACTGTGCTTATTACTGGTATAAAATACTTTTTACGTTTTTTTAAATTAAAATTAATTACCTATTATTTGATGCAACAAAAAAAGAAAACATTGAAATGAGAATAACTAACACCCAGAGCAAACTCACATTGTTAATTTCTAGACATTCGAGTATTTTTGGTAAAATTAATATCGATATTCCTGAGAGAAAAAAGAATAAAATCTTTTTTATAGCAGCTATTGTTGGTTTTAGGGGTACTGAGTGCATTGTGAGTATTATTGAAATCATCTAAAATTAATATTGAGTTATTGACAATGCTATATAAATTATAATAAATAATACCTTCAAGATAAAAGGAATCAGCATTAATATAACACAAATCATGTAAGCTTGTATTGAAATAAAGGATCTCGTATTTAGCATGAGGTAGAAGAAAAAACTTCTGTTAAAACGGTGTGGCATGTTATTTACAGCTCGAAGAATCAATTCGACAATACTTAAATTATTTAGAAAATTACATAATTTTACTATTTATATAAAATATTATATTTACTTGATGGGTCCCTCCTTATTTCGTCTCCCATAAAACACCAATGTCATACATTCACAGGAGTAACGTAAAAATAGTCCGTGGATCGATGTGGCTACATTTTTGGATTGTACCAATATCATCTTTATCATTGTGTTTATAGAGTTGAAGAGACTCTTTAATGATGAGTAATCACGGTCGTCAGCCTAAAATAATTTTATACAAAAGGCTATTAACAATAGAGTTAACATTATGAGTCATCTGTGTTCCTGCAGGACATTGAAACCAGGTAAAACGTAAATTTTTGAAATAAATAATAATAAAAATTATCTAACGAATATTTTTGTAACTTACGTATTATAAATATTTATCTCTCAGTTTTAAAACTTAACTCAAGAAACTGAAATATCGATACTACTTGACTGCAATACATAAATTGTTTTAAATAATTTTTTTGGTCTAACTAGAAACACACCCTTTCAAAAAAAAAAGTTTAAAATCCACGTCCCTGAATCAAGGATATACAATTAAATTAATGTAGTTTACCATTCCGAATAGCGTAGGTTGGAAAGCCTGCATATTGTAATTGACCAAAACGGCACTATTCAAAATATCCAAATTAGTTACTTGTCCCATATCTCCCACTACCTGAATATCCATAATCCCATTGTGACTTTTACTTTTTATAGAAACTACATTGAGAGCAAATATTAGAGAGCCCAATCGCTTATTTAGTTGTTCTTTTTCTCCCACAACTTAAATATTATAATAAGTATTTATCAATATTTTTTTTAATCGTACATAAGAGATTGAAATTGTGATACGAGTCCAGCCAAGCACTTATTGCATCATACCCTCCTTCATACCACAAAAAAATGAAATCGTTATGGATATATGTTTTATCTAATTTTGATCAATTAATATTTATATTTTTTACCTCTAATAAAGTGCAACAATGGTAGAATAGTTAAAGTTGCATCGTCGTAGTTATTTACAGATGAAGTAAGGACAACAGTTTCTAGAATAAGGTGTTTTTTAAAAAAATATTTTAATTATTTGAAATATATATTATATAACCTAGACCATTTGATCTTTTCGATTTTACGTAAACAACCAACATTTTTCCGAAATTAAACTGAAAAATATTAAATGAAATTTTATATAATTATTAAATAATTACTTTTCCATTTTCCGTTTCAAAAAGATACGAACTGTTGAAATGTTGAACATGAAATTCCAACTTTTTTTCCTTAAAATGACTCGATAGACTGGTGAATTTTTCATTGCTAAAAATAAAATTAATCAATAAAAAATAAAATAATTTTATAAAACCAATTTTTTAACAAGTCGTATGTTTTCATAAATTGATCTATATCAACAGATTTTTCGTACTTTGGAACGGCCAAATCTTAATTTTTTATTAACCAATTTCATATTTTAAAATTATTACTGGGAGAAAGCGCATTGTCTGAAATGTAAGTTTTTTGACTGTGTTCAAAACGACACATGTGAAAAATGTATAATATTCCGCTAAAATAACAAACGATTGAAATTAGTGTCTTATATTTCACCAGGACAGTGAAAAGGTTTAATCTGAATCGAGCATCCATGAGAATAGTCATTTTGATAAATATATTTCAAAAAAATACGTTAATTTATAAATTTTATGGTATGAAAAATTCACGCTCAAAAATCATTTTATGCTTATCAATTAAAATATTTTTAAAGTCGTCTAGGAGAATTTATTTTAAAAAAAATTATAATTTATAAACAAACTTTTAAAATAAAGTTTTCTACATGGCAACAATTGTTTATTAGACAACTTGCACGTGATTATTAATTGGTAAAGTTACTTAATTTTAATATTCCAACGTTATATTACATTCATAAATTAAATTTACTGGTTTTAAATTTTTAGTTTAAATTTTACACTACAATGACTGAAATGTTTGACATGTTCCATGAAGAAGTACATGTGAGTGAATTGGAATATAATCCAGAATACGACATTTTCCAATACCCTTGTCCCTGCGGAGACTTGTTTGAAATAACGCGAGTAATTATCTTTTTAAAAATAATATTTTAAAAAATGTCATTTTCAGGACAGCTATCTTAGAGGAGACAGAGTCGCAGAATGTCCCTCCTGCTCTCTCAAAATAAAGCTGATTTGCACACCCGTAATATCTTTTTTTAAATCTCGTTTGAGATGCCTTTTCTTTTACATACGCATTTTAAATTGACAATTTACATACTTGACAAATGCCATCATTTTAGGAAGAAGAAAAAAGTTTTTTGGAAAAGAATTTCTCCAAATTTCCGATATGTGCTTAATTGTGCCGTTACACAATAGATATAAATTTATGTAAAAATAAATGACAATTAATAGTGGATAAATAATTAATTAATTAATCGAGTAATCGATTAGCTTTCTATTATTCAGTGTCAATTATTAAAATGTAGTTGTTGTTTTTTGCTACTGTTACTACAGATCCATCTTTCATTACCCTTAGTCCACAACACCTGCTAATCTTTACATTTAAACATTTTACGTGTTTTTTTATTTTTCCAGTTAATTCTGAAATGATTGACAAATGAAATGAATTTCCGTGAGAATCTCCTACGTATATTTCAGTCTCATGTTTGCCAGTTACATCTATACCATTTGGAAAAGTTATCATTTTTTTAGAACCTATTCGAGATAAATATTTTCCATCGATGCTGAATATAGCCACAAAATGACCCTAAAATTTATGTTTAAAAACTTAAAATATTCTTAACATTTTTTTACCTTAAAGTCACAAACGTAATATTTATCATTCTTGTATGAAATGTCAGAAGGTTCCGACATGTATTTGCTGCAATCAATTTGTGCCGTTATTCTACCAGTAGCTAATGATATGACGTATACCGTTGGATGAACGCTATCAACAACAACAATTTCGCCTTTTAAAAAATTTAATTGAAATGTTTTAAATTAATTTGTACCTTTTCTATTTATCGTTATTCCCGCTACAATATCAATTCTCTTCGCATTTATGTATTTCAAGAAACGTCCCTCTTTTGTAAATATTTGTATTCTTGATCGAGAATGTCCTCTATCGCAAACAACGACGCCATTATAGGACGGAATAACGACAACTTTTCTCGGATACCACAACTCTCCAACGCCTTTTCCAGTTTCGCCAAACTTTCTTATGAAAGAGCCATTTTTGTCAATAACTTGTATTCGATGATTTTCTGTATCTGCAATGTAAATGGAGTCACTTTCATCTATATCAAAGCCATGTGGAGACATGAATTGTAAATCATTAGATCCTTCTTCTCCGATATTTAGCCTAGAGTTTTATAAAATTAATAAAATAATTGGATCACATGAAGATTGAGCACCCCAGATTTAACATATGAAAAACACACACCCCAATATTGAATAATTTTAGATTAGACACCCCGATATTCAACTTATGAAGAATAAGCATCCTTCATAATTTAAGGTAACAAACTTCATATGAAGATTAAAAACCCCAAATATACATATAACGAATAGACACATCAGATATTTAACATGTGAAGAATAGTCACCCCGATGTTTTACAATTGAAGAATAGACACCTTATATTTATTTGGGTGTTCAATCTTCATATGATCCAAATAATTTTCAAAAATTTTCAAAAAGTATACTTTGGTTTAACTAAAACCTCCCCTTCTCTTGCTTCTACATCATCCTTTTTAGTACTTCCAATTGACGATAAATGCGATGATTTGCTCAAATCACTACAATTTCTATTTTTAAAAATTAGCTAAATATTTTAAACTTTTTTAATTACTCAATTACGCACAGATTTGACATTTCATAGTATAAACTGTCGACCATCTGTGACGCATACATTTCGCTTAGTTTATAAGGATATAGTAAAGTGTTGTCGAAAATTTGTCTAATCTCGGCAAACCCAACGGTAAACTGGACAATTTTTTCTAAAAAATATTGAAATTTTCCAATAAAATTATTATTAATTAATACCGTTTTGTAAACTCCAATTCTGCGTGCTAGCATGAATTTCTATTTCTTTAATTAAATGTAAAAGATGTTTTCTTTTATCGTGTAACTCGGTAATTTTGACTAAAAATGCCTGATTTTGTACCTGATAATGTCTTTTTATTTCACCAGCATAAAATTCCTGAAATTAAAAAATTTAATATATAAAAATAAAACAATAAAACAATAAACCTTTCTTCTCATACATGTACGTTTTATTTTATCGTAATAGTCTTCAATTTTTAATATGGCATTGGTGCTATCAACACTTGAATAGTTACAAAAGGTATCATATTTGTGACCAATGTTTGTAAAATTTTCTGTATCGAAATAGGTAAAATCAACCAACTGAGAGTTGTAATCCAATGAAGAAGGGGTGTTATTGTGTATAGAACCTTTTGTTAAAATACATTCAGAACGTTGATTATAATTATTTCCATTGGTAAATACATTTCTGTTACATTTGTCGGTGAAATAGGTAATCTGATGATTCGTTGAGGAATCAATGTACATGTGAGTTTTTACACAATAATCGCATATTGATATTTTACAATCAATGCATTTTGCGACAATATTGCTGTTTGAATTGCAATTTTTACATAAAATGGGTTTTATATAATTGAGAGTTTTTTTCGACTGGTGTAATCTTCGTTCAGACTCTATAAAAAATGAAATTTGTTACAAAATTTAGTAATTTTAAAACGCAAAAAAGCCTATTTTTGAAAAAGAAAAAACTTGATAAACTTTATCAGAATCAGATATTAAAGTGTTATAAATATTAATTTTAAATTCATCAAAAATTTCTTTTTCTTAATTTACCTGACAACTTAGTAACACAAACTTGAATTAATTACCTGAAAAGCTGTCAGATTCAAAGGAATGACTCTCAGATCCAGTCATTCCAAAAACGCTTGAAAAATCAAAATTTAACATATTGCCGCCTTCTTTATAAATTTCCTCTGTTGACAAAGGCTGTGAAGTTTTAGTAACATAACAAAAATGATTATCCATCCTATTAAAATTAAATGTAGGGTGTAAAAAAACAAGAAAAATTGTAAAATTCAATTGAAAAATGACATTGTTCAAAAAATTCAATATTTACATTTCATTTAAAATTAAATGGTTCTATCGCAAAAGTGAAATGGACGACGATAATAATTGATAGATTTAAAATTTCCCAAGCACTGCGCGTTCCACCATTTATATATTTTAGTGCATAAAAATGTGAATAAAAAAGTATCATCGCAGACGAATTTAATAAATTTTTAATTTTGTACCGAAAACAAAAACGCAAAGTACTTTTCCATAATGTTCGATTAAAATTATAAAAATTCGACCGATAAAAATACACTTGAAAGAGGCAACTGGGCGATTCTTATTCATTAACATTGACTCTTAGACTAAAACTTACTTGATACATTTAAAATGATAAAGTCAATTTTTATTTTGTCGACCGATTGCAATCGATTGTCATAATTGTTTAAAAGAATATAGACTCTAAAAAATTAAAGTCTGACGAGATTTTAGATTATTTTTCCCACGCAAATGTAAATTTCATTAGTCTGATACTTTGATACACCGACGATGTTTAGTTATCGTTGCAATTGAACTAGAAAATGAAAATATTGAAAAACTATTGGAGAATCTGAGAAATTTTTTAATTGATTTAATAAAGTTGGATGTAAATGTTTTTATTAAACAATTCACCAAGACAACTCTTTAATATCGTACAATGTCATCACCTCAAGATATTTTCAAAATTTTCAAAAGCAATTCGAAAAGTGCAGGTGCTGGAGGTGGACTTGTGTTTTTAGGTGCATCTATTGCATATGGATTGTACAATTCCATCTACACAGGTAAGATGGTATTGAAATGAAAATTTATAAATATTTTCCTTACAATTTTATAATATAGTGCAACCTGGACATGCTTCTGTAATGTTTAACCGCATTGGGGGTGTACAGGATGATGTTTTCAAAGAAGGCGTCCATCTCAGGTAATTCTTATTCAACATTTTCATTTAACCGTTTAATTTTATTTGCCACTGTCTTTAGAATGCCTTGGTTCCAAACGCCTGTTCTTTACAATATTCGTAGTAGGCCTTCTAAAATATCATCTTTAACCGGGTCCAAAGACCTACAAATTGTTAATATTAGCTTGAGAGTGCTCGCAAGGCCGAATGTAACTAAATTACCTAAATTGTATCAGTTGTTGGGATTAAACTGGGAAGAGAGGGTTTTACCATCTATTTGTAATGAGGTAAAATGTTTTTATTTTTATTTTAAAAATTTTTATATTATTTTTGCAAGATTTTAAAATCTGTCGTCGCGAAATTCAATGCCTCCCAACTTATCACACAAAGAACGCACGTAAGCAACATGATAAAAAAAGAATTGGGCGAAAAAGCATTGGAATTTATGATTCTTGTGGATGATGTAGCAGTAACGGAACTAACTTTTGGAAAAGATTACACGAGAGCCGTTGAAGAGAAACAAATTGCTCAACAAGAAGTTCAAAGAGCTCAGTTTATTGTAGAAAAAGCACTTCAAGAAAAGCAACAGAAAATCGTAAAAGCTGAAGGAGAATCCACTGCAGCAAAAATGGTAAAATAGTTTATTTATGAATCAAAAAATGTTAATTTTGAAACAATATAATGATGAAACTAAGGCGAATCATATCAGATTGACGGAACAGATTTAAAATTAATTTCATCTCTGTACCTCTCTGCATAATGATGACACAAGTTTAGTAATCTGAATATGAAAAAAATATTTGAAATATTTTTAACACATTATTTATAAATATATTTTTTAGATCGGAGAAGCTCTTGAAAACAACCCAAGTTACATTAAACTGAGGAAAATAACCGCAGCACAAAATATCGCAAAAGCTGTATTTTTTAAAATAATTTTATTTACAAGCATTTTACAATTTATAAACATTTAGATATCTCAATCACAAAATAAGGCCTACCTAGATGCCAACAATTTAATGTTGAACATTGGTAATTCAACGTAAATAAAATTACGAATTTCAAAAATGATAAGGCTCGACCAAGTTGCAAAAATGCTCGACAATCAAAATGTTTTCAACAACTTTGATTTGAGACATGCAAATTCTAAAAAAACATTTTTTTGGTAAAATTGAAAAATCACTTTTTTACAACGACTTCGTTTTCATTTAATAAATTCCGATCATTTAGAGATATGGTGTTTTTAATTTTATTAATTTCCTTTTCGGTAGGCTTATCTTCAAGCTGCATTAAACGGTTGATGTAATTATCAACTTTTAAACATTTGTCTTTGATGCGTCTAAAATATGTATAGATTATTTTTATATTTTCTACTTGACGCTATCCATTTCAATTTTTTTCCTTTCGTTCAGATTGAGATATGTTTGATAAAACTGAGACTTTAAATTGTTGGTTAAATGATACATGTCGACAAAATAGAAAAATTCAGATTTGTTGCCAGATTCAATGGGCTAAAAAATTTATTTAAAATAATTTTTATAATTTTTACCCGATATGCTATAAATTGACCTTTGAAAAGTAGATTTAACAAAGATAATACGGTCAAGGGAGACATTAATGTGTATTCCATAATCTAAAAAGTAAACATATTTTTAAAAAAAATATTATTACGTCCTTTTCGTTAATAACCGGGTTTTGGTATATAATATTAAACACACGTTTAGCGGCTTCTCCGTATTTTGCGTCGATAATGTTTACAATTGAGTTTGATACAAACATTTCGAAAAACATTTTATCGTCTATAGAATAAATCCCCATATTGGCACTTGCGGACTTTTTAAAATAACTCTGAACGTAAATCATTCAAAGAAGGTTTTTTAAAATAATTACGCAACATTCGACTAGATAATCCACATCCTTTTTCAAATCTTGCAAATCTACTGAATTGTAATTTTTCAATTCTTTGTAAATTTTATCCAAACCAACGCCCACTTTTGAGGTAGACGTTAGAGAAATCTTTAAAACTGCCTTGATAACATTTACACATGTCTATGTAGGAAAATTAAAATTTTTAATTTAATCAATTGTTATAAAAATACCGGACTTAGATCGTAAAACGTGCCAATACTTGATTCTATTAATTGAGACTTGATATATGGAGTGAACGAATCATGATTGATAGAGTATTGAGTATTTTTGTCGTCGTTAACTAATTTGAAAAAGAATATAATGTTTGAAAAATTGATTTTACAAAAACCTTTTGTTTTGATAAACCCCCATTCTATCATTTCCGTAAATAATTTCAAACCTATAAAATATTAATTTACAAATGAGTTGGTTGATTTTTAAACTTTTTCCATCATTCGCAATATTTTTTCTACAACAATTTCCATGCAATAAAAACTTTTCAAACACTATTCTATGATCATTTCCTAAAATGTCTTCAACTACACCAACATAAAATGGATGAGCCAAAATTTGCAGAACATTTTTTTCGTTAAAATTGTATATTTTACATTTAAATTTTCCAGAGTCACATGTAATGACATTCTGGTTAAGAAGAATTGACATGTATTTCCGTATTTCTATAAGTAGATATTTTGTTTTCATGTGGATCAAAATGCTTTTTAGTGTCATTTTTTTGCATTCCAACTCCATTTGAAATAAGTCTTGTGAAAATGCACCAAACTTGTTGTAAAGTAGGTTTTTAACTAATGCAGAAATTGCTCCTCTATTGATGTTCATTTTTTATATTTCCAAATTATAATAAATTCATCACGTGGTAAATTTTTGAAAAATTATTCCAACAACTAAAAATAGTGATAATAAAGTTGGTAACTGGTGAATATGTAACCAAGTGCAGAAAGTGTATAATCAATACAATCAACGATATGCTTCAATTTTCAAAATTAAAAATCTAAAATTTAAAAAATCTAAATATCTACATCGTTTTTGATGAATTTAAAAATTCCTTTTGAATTTGTATAATGTTGGCTAAAATTATCCGAGATGACAATGTATATTATATGAAGAAGCACAGTATGAACGTTGGAAGAGGGTTTGTAAATAAAGATAATGGAAAATTTGATGTTATTGAAATGAACAACGTGACACTATGTAGTAATGTGAAGCATGTTGAAAAGGAGGATGAAAAAATGTTAAAAAGTAGGATAATTACTAACAGCAGTATAAAATCCAACATGAATTGTGATGTGGACATTTCTATTACCGATAGTCAATATATTTCCAAAAAACATTTTTCCATTACATGCCAGACAAACGTTTTTTGGTTGACTGTTTTTAGCAAAAATGGACTTTTTTTGAACGACAATTTTATCAAAAAAGATCAAACTCATGTAATTCAAGATAGGTATAGTCATTTATAATAAAATAAATTATAATTTGTATTTTAGAAGCATCATAAGATTTCCAAACACAGTTATTAGATTGGTCTTTGAAACAAATTCAAATTTCAAGAAATGATATGAATTTTCCAAATATTTTCTAAAGTTATCTTAATTGTACAAATTTAATAAAGTTTTTTCATTCCTAAATAATTAAAATTTAAAAAAGCTCACAATAATTTTTAAATTTTAAAATCTAAATGGACCGATTTTCGACAAAAACAGACCTTCCAATAGGCTACGAAGATATGAAAAATGTGTATATTCCTGGTCAGAAAATCTATTGTGGCTCTAAATTTCTTAAAAGCCATGGAACAAGACTCATTGAAGATTATGATTTGAACGTACAACCTGAACAAGACGTTGATTTGGATAAAATGGACGACACAAGCTTTGGTTTTGTCGCCAGTCAGTTTGAATCGAATGAACACGTTTCTAAAAGTCGCGTGAATAATGCCGTTACAAACAATTTTTACAAAAGTGATAAAAACTCTGTTAGAAATGTTAATATGGCGGAGGAACTTCAAAATTCCATCGTTTCTACTGTTGCAGGGCAATCATTCCGTGTTAACAAATTGATCCGCGTGGATGCTTTTCATGGACGATATACAGGTAAAAATAAGGGAAATTTTAAATTATAGCTTGTTTAGGAAGTGTGGGAGATGTCGTAGTAGGTAGAATCGTGTCAGTATCGAAAAAACGTTGGTTTGTAGAAATAAACTCTAGAAAAAGAGCCACTTTACTTCTATCGTCTGTTAATCTTCCAGATGGAGTTGTAAGACGCCATTCGCAAACAGACGAGAGGGAAATGAGAAGTTCCTTGAAAGAAGGTGATGTTATAAATGCCGAAGTACAGGAAAAAAGAGACGATGGGTGTTTATTACTAAACGTTAGAAATTTAAAGGTAATAGTAAATTATTTACAAAACATAATGGTTGATATTTAGTATGGCAAATTAGGGCAAGGCTTGTTGGTTCGAGCACCCGCCTACTTGGTAAACCAAGAAAAACACAGATACTATGATTTTGATTGCAACATTTCCATTATAATCGGATGTAATGGGTACATTTGGTTATACCCTACATGTCTGAAAACAGAAGATTGTTTCAACCATAAAAGCACGATATTGGATCCAGAAACTTACAAATCAATGTCTCGCATGCGTAACATTATTGTCATGCTGGCTTCCACTGAAACATGTATTTTTAATGACATTATATGGTTCATGTATCAAGAATCGAGAAACTTTGATCAATACTCTCTCATGTCTCTTGACAAGATGAAGAATTTCGTAGAATATTGTAAAAACAAGTACACGACCATTTCTGATGAATAAATGTATATTTATAAATAATTTTACATTGAAAATGAAAATGAAATAACTACAAAACGCGTCTTATATGACCTCTTTGGGATAAGCCTTCGAATCTCTTGTATGTATAGTTAAGAAAAACAAAATTATTACTAGAATGCTTAATTCTAGCGTCATTGCAGTCGATAGGCCAACAAGATTCCTTTTCGTCAAAATTATCAAAATGAGACGTGTCGTCCATCGATTTGAGGTTAATTTCAATCACTGCAGGACGATCTCTAATAGTGTCAAAATCAATGTCTTGAAAAAAGGGATGACTCTTTATTTCCTCTACAGAGTCGTATCCAATTCTGTTCTTAGCATCACAGCAGAATCTTTTAACTAAATCGATGGAATTGTCTGATAGAGGAATTTCTGCTGGAAAGACAAAAGTTTTCTTCCAGTTCATAATTTTCCTGTAAGTATCATGAGGTGTATCTGCATAAAACGGAGGGTAACCCACTAGCATTTCATACATAATTATACCTACACTCCACCAATCACAAATGTGCAGATAGCCAGTGTGCATAAATACTTCTGGGGCAATATAATTGGGAGTTCCGACTGTTGAGTATGCCAATTCTCGTCTGTGAGTTTTCCAAGCTTTGGCCTTTTCTTTTGAATATCTGTTATTTGGCGGGATAAAAACACTTCCGAAATTATTAACAGCTTCAGGATTTCGATAAAAATCTGTACAATGACTCTTTTTTAAACCAGTGCAAAGTCCGAAATCTGTCAATTTTAGATGGCCACCTGAATCCAATAGTAAATTGTCGGGTTTAATGTCTCTGTGAATGAAACCGAGACTGTGAATGTAATTTAAAGCCAAGACTAGTTCTGCAATGTAAAATTGAGTTTGTTCTTCCGTTAGAATGTCCAACTGGATTAAAAGAGTCATCAAATCGCCTAAGAATAATATGAAAAACAATTTCATTAAAAAAACCTCCTCCCAGATATTCCATGACTAGATACAAGTTGTTACGATCTTGAAAAGCGTAATACATTGAAACGACCCACGATTGATCTGCCTCGGCTAAAATGTCGCGTTCGGCTCGTACGTGCGCAATTTGATCCTTGGCCAACATGTCTAATTTTCTTAGAATCTTCATGGCGTACAAGTGACCCGTGTCTTTTTTCTGAACCAACCGAACCTTAAAAGTTAAGTTTTTTTAAAAAAGCGCTTCTAAAATATTTTACCTCTCCATATGCGCCTTTTCCTATAATTTTAATCGAATCAAAGTCTGACACGGACAAATGAGTTCTAACATTTATATAATTATCGTAATTTTTCTAAAAATTTAACCTTCTTAGTCGCAAGTAATCTGCTTCTTTTGTGTAGTGTGTTTGTCGTAAACTTTCCTTCTGAAATGGCAAAATAAAAATTACGTATTTATAACAAATTTTTTAAAATAACCTCATCTTCACTAATTCCACAATCACTGGCTAATTCTGCCTCTAAATTCTTGTACCTGTTCATTCTCTGGTGGTGCAAAGTCAAAAGATTGCCATAATAATTTTCTAGAGTAATTTTGGCATTACTCACCTTTTTATTATTATTTCTTCCATTGGACATGTTGCAATATCAGTTGATCAATCTAATCATAATTCTAAAGAATGCGAAAAGTTTATTTATAAATGTAATTTCAGTTTGATCTTTAGGTCGATTCTTCTATCAAAGGGAAATTCAGATTTAATATTCTCAATCAAGTTTTACTCTTTTAAAAAACCAACAAACGATATATTATTCTGTAATAAAATTATTTGGTATAGTTGCAGAATAAACACAATAAAAAGTACCAGAAATGTTTTTTTAAAAAATTAAATGAAAAACGTAGTCAAGAGTTGAAATTCATTGACATTGTAATGCACTGGTGGCTCATATGACGACGTAATTATGTCAGTGAATTAATTTAAATGCGTAAATTTGTTAGTTTAATTTATAAATACTTCTTAAATTTAAATCAAGTAAAGCACAATTCTCCTAAATGAATACCAACATTGTCTATAACTGTTCCATCGTCCCATAAATTAATCGCAATATCTCTCACAGGTAATAATTGAGTTGAGGAGAATTTCAGATCCATATTAAATCGTATCTCTTCATAAGATGAATGTACAACTTTTGGAGAAGTTGCTCGACTCATAATGACGTCTTTTTTAATCTTGACGTTGTTGTTAAACATTTCATCCGTTAATTTAGCGAAATTGTACCCATACAATTCAAGAGGACTTGGTGTCATGTTGGCATCTTTAAAGTTTTTAATTGTCAATGACAATTTTTGACGACTTTCGCTGTGTAATAACTGGAGAAAGTTCATTTTTGAAGCACTGATGCCGTATAATGCGAGAGCAGATTCGTTTCTGTAATTTGATTGTCTGAAACTTTTTGATGTAACATTGGCCCACGAAAAATGTTTTTGTAACGGAGAAATGCACGTTTCAATCTTGTCTTTTTGAACGACACATTTGACGTCAATACTATCTCCTTTCAGATTTTCATCAGGGTTTATTTTGTAAGTTCCTGAAGTTTTATGTGGTTCCAGTTGCATTACCTCTGCGCAGGTTCTGTGAATGATGTAGTCATTTCTCATAGCATTAAGAGATCTCTTTGTTCTAGTGTTTATCTAAAATATTTAAAGTTTTTTTTTAAAAGATATTACTCCCTCAATTTTGTAGCCATTAGCATTCATAAAATTTATGAAATCTTTAAAGTGAGGCATTTCTCCTTTATGTCCCTTAAAAAATTTATAATTTATGAAATAATATTTTTTAAATACCTTTTCACCTTGTAATCCTGTATGTCCTTTATGGCCCTTTTAACACATTTTATAATAAATATTTAAAAATTACTTTGTATCCCTGTCGGCCTGGAAAACCAGGCGCTCCAGAATGTCCCTTCAAACCCTAAGTAATGATTAATGATTAATTATTAGGTGAATTGTATAAATTTTATTTTAAATGACGCTTTTTCGAAATAATAATATTAAAATAATACCTGTGAACCTGGAAGTCCCATTTCTCCCTATATAGCATTTTTAAAAAATTATATTTATTATTAAAAATTACCTCGTGCCCTTTAATCCCTTGGTTCCCGATTGGTCCTCTCATGCCCATTGCACCACGTGGACCAACTAACCCTCTTGGTCCCGGTAAACCAGATTTTCCATCTTTGCATTGCTTACACGTACCAGAAGTTCCTATATGACCTTTTAACCCAATGTGCCCTTTTACACCAGGAATGCCCGTGAAACCCCGATCTCCTTTATAACCAGCTTCTCCTCTAACACCATTTCTTCCTGGAGTTCCCTACAATGATAAAATTAGATTTTGTAAACAAATAATTAATAAATCTTACATTTATACCGTCATTTCCATTTCTTCCAGATTCACCCTTATTTCCCATTCTTCCTGTGTTTAAAAAAAATAATTTATAATTTGTTAATTCCGATCAATAAAAATTAACTTTACCTGGAAATCCTGGAATACCAACATGCCCTTTCATTCCCATTTTACCGTGTAATCCAGTTCTACCAATTTCTCCTTTTGCTCCTTTATACCCCATATTTCCCTTCGGTCCTCTAAGTCCAGGTAAACCTAAAATGACAAACATTATTTATAATTATATAAATTTTCTTACCATCTTTTCCTGATACACCAGGTAAACCATAGCTCCCTTTTTCACCCTAGATTGATTTTTATGTTTTTAAATTTAAAATAAGATTCATACACGTGGACCTGTGAAACCATCAATACCGCTTTTCCCGTCATAACCTGTAGGACCCTATAAAAAATTAATAAAATTATACATTTTTTGAAAAAAACTTACTTTTATTCCAGGTAAACCAATTTCTCCTCTATCTCCTTTACTTCCTCCATCTCCATTTAAACCTTTCTGGCCTTTATTACCCTGAAATAAATATTTTTATGATTATATTTATCAAACAGTACTTTATCACCTGCCCTACCATGATTACCCTAAATTTTATTTAAAATAAAACATTTAAAATCATTTTACCGGCGTGTATACCGACGATGGCGATAGCGTCGCTTGAGACTTTTGATAAGAATTATAGGGTGCTTTATTATTGGGTTGGTTGTAATAATCATCTGGTTTGTAATTATTGTTTCCATAATTTGGCCCCTTTTCACTAGTCTTGTCACCTTTATTAATCTCATATCCTGGACCTTTTTGAGACTGAAATATTAAATTAAATTATATTTATTTATCAATATTATAAAAAATATATTTAAAAAAATTACAATATTTTTCATGTATTCATTGTACCTGTCCATATATTCCTTATCTTTTTCATAATCTTTCTAAAACAGACCGTTTTAAATAAAATAATTAATTTTAAAATGTACAGGTTTTGTATTTTGAGAAGGTCCTTTTTGGTTCTAGGTGCGAAAATGTATCACAAATCAATAATTTATATAAAACTTTTTAAGTAAAATACATTTCTATCAATGTAATCCTGGTATGTGTCTTCGTAATAGTCGTCCTTTAAAAAAATTTTAAAATTAAAAGTTTTTATAAAATATTACCACCGACTCACCGGCATTGGTGCTTTGGGTTGTCGTTACACTATCGATAAACTCGTCGTTTTCATTCATTGGTATATCATTATCAGGATTTTGAGTGTTATCACCTCCTGCTTTACTCTAATTTAAAATGATATTTTTTAATCACTTTTAAGTATTAAAAATTACATATGTATAGCCGTTTTGTCCAACAGGTCCTTTTTGTGACTAAAAAAAATTATAAAAATTATATTAATAAAAAAGTAAAAAACAAATATACAACGTTCTTAATATAATCTGCATAAATCTTTTTATATTCACCATCCTAAGATATAAAAACATAGTTAAATTTAAAATAAAGACATTCAATATATTTTGCATAAATTTATAATTATAATATTAACCCAATTTTCATCATTCAATTCATCTTCCCCCCTCACGTATTTTTTCTCCATTTTTACATTATCTTTACCTATACAAAATGTTTTTAATAATCAACAAAAAAATATTGTAAAAAAAGAATTTTAACCTATTACAACTTTTACCACAAATAGAAAAATTATAATCTTACTCGGCGTAAACATGTATGTTTTTATACAAATATTATTTATAATTTCAATAAAATAAAATGGTTATATAAAATGAAATGATAATGTAAGATGAAGCAAAAAGTAACTTTGAAAAGTATTGTAATTCGAGAATGATAATACCAATCGTAAATAACGATATTTATATGTAGTAGTAAAAATGGGCATACGTTTGCCCCGTGAATCAGACATGTTTGGAGATTCTTGGATTTTCTTTACGTTTTTAAAGTACTAAACAATTTTGCAAATATCTGCCAACAGAGTCTGATGAGTATAAAAAAATATAAAGCTCTATACCATAAACTGAGTAATTTAAACCTTCATGCTACAAAAATGATGGGGTCAAAATTCGTTTGGATAGGTGTAATAAAGAGCCTCAAAACAACACAAAGTATTTTAAAATGGAGGTGTAAAATTGTATATATTACAGTTTGAACTCTAGAGTCAAGAATATTGATTCCATATTATAAAGGTTAAGATTCTGGCAATTTATGATGGCCATCAAGTCAATATCCTTTACATTTCCCGTAATTTTCTCAATTCTTCGTTCAAGTCTTGCTAAATAAAAGTTTTAAATGATAATTATAAAATAATTTAAAAAAAAACTTCAACGGTTGGCTCTGCTATGCTCGAAGGTACGCTATTGTCCAGTGCAATATTGTACTCAATACTACGAAAATTGATTAATTTTTTCTAATTGATATTTTTATATATTACCCTGCTTCTTCGGCTGCTTGTTTCATCAAATTTTGAATTTCATTAGAAGGAGCATTGAGAACATCTGAGGAAGCAATTGTGTTTTGAACAATGCCAGAATGCACGTCCAATCGTTCCATTTGACGTTCAAATATATCCGAAACTTCTGTTATCTAAAAAATATCATTGATTGAATTTTTATATAAATAATTATTATATTTTAAATTTTTACATTTGCAATTTTGGCGGAAGACAAAGAACTGTGCAACCCTGAGGCAATCTGAGACATGTTTTTCGTCATTCCTTGGACCGCTTGTTGGTGTCGTAATTTGTGAGATATTATGTCGATTTTTGCGGCATATTGACGGTACATGAGAGAGCGATTGTAAAGAGAGATGGAATTTTCTGCTTCTATTTCAGCTTCCTTCAGTTCATTTTTTGCAATAAGCTTGAGAAACATTATTGTATTTTTAAAATATTTTTTTTAATTTTACGTTTTTGACTTTTTTCTTTGCAGCTTCAGAAGCAGATTTGGCTTTATCTGCTTCCCTCTTCATCTTCTTGCCGTCCATTTGAATGTTAAACATCAATTCTAAATTTTAAAAAAAAACAAATTTTTCAGAAAAATAACGAAATATAATTACTATCGTGACTTTTTGTCATTTCGAAAGGTAAAAACGTTTTACAATTATTATGCAATGTTTTCAAGAATCTCAACTGATGATCAGCTGTATAAATAAATAATATCTAACTTTACAATTTTCAAAAGTATCTTAGAGGTAAATTTTTAATAAATATTTTTAATAAATATTTTTAAAAGTTGCGAAAATGTTATAGAAAACTTTAGCGTAAAAGGAGTAATTTACAAGTTTTAGAAATTTCTAATTAAACTGAGATTTCAAGTTTCCGTAACGTTTAGCAACATAAATAAAGTTTTATAAAATTATCCTTTTTAAGTTAAAATTATTAAAAATGAATCAAGACGCAGTTTCTGAGAAAGTGGAAAATCCAACTAAACTTTTGTCTCTCCAAATATCAAATTTACCAAATTATATAAACTATCAACAAATTGAATCTTTTTTACGAAAATTAAAAGTTATTCACCACAAAATTAAACCAAATTTCGAAAAAAATATATCCCACATTACTTTTCGGTATTTTTTATCAATTTTTATCTATTTTGTACAAATTATTTTTAGAAACAATGATGATTATAAAAAAGCTCACACTCTTTTAAATAATGCTCAGTGGAAAAATAATACCATTAGAGTTTGTGTGAGTTTATTTATAAATTTTTTTAAAAATTTTATTTATATTTCATCAATAGATTAATAGTCAACAGAAAACTAGAAGTATTCGTCCTAATGAAGATGTACCAATTAAAGAAATGGAATCGCGGTATTTTTAAAAAAATAAACTTTTATATTTTATATTTAGAATGCTGGAAAGTACATCTCCTTTATATAATGTGAAATATAACCAACAGTTGCTAGTAATTTTATCATTTATAATTTTTTTTTAATTTCTAAAGATTAAAAATTTTAGATTAAGAAAAATATTATTTATACTTTCATGGAATCTATTGATAAACAGTTAAAACCGAGTTTTGGCTATTTGGGCGATATAGATTATGAAAATTTGCAAGTTGTCGCTAGTGTAATTATTAAAATTGAAAAAAATGAAAGTATTTAAACATTTTTAGCCCAAATTGGATGGATATCGGAACAAATGTGAGTTTACAATATATATGAACCCTATAACTAAAAATATCGTCGTTGGGTTCAGAATAAGTAATTTCAAGAGCGGTCAACTTTCTGTTGTTGATGCTTCGAAGAGTAAAATTGTATCAAATGAAATGAAGGATGTAGTTGATGTAAAAGAAATAATAAAGCTTTTATTTTTGATAATTTTAAACTTTTTTTAGATTTTGACTAGATTTTTTAATAAAAACGTGGAATTTTTTTCAATTTTCGATCAATTTACAAATGAAGGAGAATTGTCTCACGTTTTAATTAGACAGACGATGGAGAATTGTATATTTATATCTTTAAATATAAAGAATGTTACAAATTTGGTTTATTTAATTTTTTATAAAAATTAATTACTTTTAGGAATATGACGCTGAAAAAAAAGATTTATTCTGTAATCAATTGATGGGAGAATTAAAAAGATACCCCGAAATATCGTTGGAATTGAAAATTTACAAAGATTGGACAACGTAGATATTTTTATACACGAAAATAACGTTTTTTTTTATAGAAATAGCGAATCAAAAAAGATTCACCTTTTTGGACCAAAGTATATATTTGAAACCGTATGCGGTTTGAAATTTCGAGTTTCTCCAGAGTCGTTTTTGCAAAGTAATTTAAAATGAATTTTAAAAAAATATTTTTATGATTAGTAAATACACCTGCATCGGAGAAATTGTATGATATTATCGGAAATATCGGTGAAATTAACTCTGAAACGGTACTATTTGATTTATGTTGTGGAACAGGGACTATAGGAATGATCATGGCTAGTGTAATTTGTAGATTAATGATTTAAAAAATTATATTTTTGTTAAAATTAGAAGTGTAAAACTGTTATTGGAATTGAAGTCAACCAAGAAGCCGTCAGTGATGCTAAAGCAAACAGTGAATTGAACGGTAAAATAATAATAATTTATTAATTAGTAAAATTTTGTTAGGAATTAAAAATTGTAATTTTGTTTGTGGAACTGTTGAAAGTACGTTTCCCGCTCTTTTGAAAAAATACGAAGAAAGTGAAATTTTCATAGTATTGGATCCTCCCAGATGTGGATTAAGTATTTAAAAATTATAATTAAATTATTTATTAATTTTAATAGATGTGAGTATCATCAAATTGCTTCGAAATACTAAAAAGATTAATAAAATTGTCTTTGTAGCTTGTCAACTCGGAGGTTCCAAAGACAATATTTTAGCGTAAAATAATTATAAATTTTATTCTAAAATATTTAAAATTGTAATTGTATTATAGGCTTACTGCACCCATATCAAACAAATATAGAGGTAAAGCTTTTCGCATGAAAAAACTGGAGGCGGTGGATTTATTTCCACATACCAAAGGAGTTGAAACAATTATGCTTTTTGAAAGATGATGTTTTTAAAAGTTGGTAAAAACATTTTTTATGTAATTTATATATTTAAAAATTATTTCACATCATCTTCATAATTATCCACTTGACCTTCATACTGTAAATTCAAATCCAATTGATCAATTACATTTTCTATTGTATCTGGATCATCTCTGTCTATGATGGTAAACTGTTGGCACGAGTATTCGTTGGTAATTTCGCTAAATATTCTGTGAAGTTTTCTATGGCGAGTGTTAAATTTGTTGTCTTGTTCGAGAGATAGCATGTGTGTCGTATTGCACGCAAAATAATTTTCAAATTGTTCAATTTCTTTAGGGGTAAGCAAATCTCCCTTTGTTAAAATGTTTATATAGGTAACTTGTAAATTTATCATTGTAGCTACAGAACATAGCATTCCAGAGATGAATTTAGATTCATCAATCATAAATTGAGAATCTAGTAAAAATAAGGCACAAATTTTGAAATCGTTTGCTTCTAACCTAAAAAATATTTTACAATTTTTTTGTGAAACAAATATTTGTAAATTTTTTACTCATTTATAATTTTTCTGGTAATATTTCCGTCCACGTAAATTTCAATCTGCCCCGGAAAATCAAATATTAAAAAGTTACAATTAACTTGTTGTAATTTATCGAGAACTAGGTTCATGTTGTTTGAAAGGTATCTAAATTATAATTATTAGTATTTCAAATTTATTTAAAATCAATTTAAAAAACTTCAAGCAGTAAGTAAGAGCTCCATTGGGTCCTAGGTTAATGTTATCGTCATTGTAGACTTTGTCAAGGTTTATAATATCCCTTACATCGACACTAGGCGTATAAGGGAGGTTTTCGGCGGCTGGATCGAAATTAACAATCCCATTATGCCTTCCTATTTTAGTCAATTCGAGGTTCAGCATTTTGCAAAAATGTGACTAAATAAATATATATTTGATATAATGAATATTTTTTAAAATAAACACCTTTCCTGATCCTGCTGGACCGATAACAAAAGTCGCGTTATATTGCATAAATTTTAAATTTAAAAATATTTCAAATTATTTCAATTCAAACAAAACTTTATAATTCAAGACTTGTCCATGACATTACAATGTCTGATGAATTTCATCACGAAAAAAATATCCCAGGTTGATTAAAATATTATTATAATATTTAAATATCTAATTTTTAGAACCGGCAAAGATTAATTGTGGGACAAATTTATTTGTCCATCAGAATTTAGATTCCACTTATAAAAAGTTAAACAAGAAAGAAATAAAGAAAAATATCCGAGATTTTTTGTGGGATGTTCCAGATATCGATAGCAATATAGAAACGAACGTTTCACTTATAAAATTAATCGAAAAACCTCCAGTTGTTAATAGAGTTATAGAACCTCTTAGTGAAGAAACTTTAGAATCTTTCAAGTTACATGCTGGAAAAGTTTTTAAAATTTAATTCCGTTTTGTTTTATTTATTTTTAGATTACAGTTTCTGATACAAACAGCAATTAAGCCTCCGTTAAATCGTCATTAAAATACAATTGTATAGAAGGAATAAATAAATGATCATCTATCGAAAGTTGGAAAAATTGTTCATCTTCATCAGCCACTCCATTGCCTTGTAAAGTTTTGTTCATGTCCAATACTTCAAGTTTGTATTTCCACGTGTATGAATTTGCATGTAAGTTGTAGATCAAATATCTCTGTAGAATTTCGTTCAAAGTTTCTTCCGAGCAAACTTCAATCGTATGTTTTTGTTGAGTGAGAGTGTTTACGATTACTATTTTTCTCGTTTTTTTGGTCAATACTCCTATAGCCAAAGTTTTATCCAACCACCAAGGAAAATAATATTGATCTGTCCAGTTGCTGTCTGGAATAGGAGGTGGGACATGCATAACCCGTCCACTTTGGCAGTATATCAGATTCAATTCATTGTTGGGGTCTACGAAAGTTTTTAAACTTTTCGTTTCCTTGTCGAACCAATGAGAAATGTCTGTTCCCGCGGATTTTATAATTGGTTTGACAAATATATCGTTGCTGTTGTCTTTACATAATTTCGTTAAATCATATACATTTCCGAGGAAGCTGACCCACAAATTATCCACGTGACTATGCTAAAAAAATTATTTTTGAAAAATTTTTGAAAAATTATATATTTTACTTGAGAAACTTCAAACGGAGTGTAATATTTCTGCATTCTAAATATTCAAATAGCCCAATTAAAAATACCTTTTACGTTTTGTTTACTGTTTCCCATTATAACTAAAATTTAGTACTTGTTGTTATAGTTTCATTTTATTATCACACAAATTTATGTTTTAAATTAAAATGGAGTCGTACGAAATTGAATATGAAAAAGGGATTCGTCTATCTACTTATTTGATCGCCGGATCTATTGCCGGATTAATGGAACATTCTATAATGTTTCCCGTCGATGTTGTGAAGGTTTGTTAATTTTTACAACATTTTTTAAAAATCATTTTTAGACCAGGATGCAGAGTATTACAAGTGGTAGTTTGTACAGAAATATCGGAATTTTTAGCAGTTTAAAACGGCTTCTTGGAATGAACGGATTTCGAGGTTTGATGAAGGGATATCCAGCACTAGCTTCTGGCGCCATACCAGCTCACGCCTTGTATTTCTCAAGTTATGAATTTTCGAAAAGTTATTTGTCAAATTATTCCAAAAGTGAGACTGGAATAACATGCATTGCTGGCTCTGTGGCTACAGTATTTCATGATATTTTTATGACCCCTGCAGAAGGTAATTTATACCATTTTAAATAAAATTTTAATTTTAGCTGTAAAACAGCGAATGCAACTCCACAATAGTCCTTACACAAATTGTCGCCAGTGTAGTAGAATTTGCTTCCAAAAAGAAGGAACTAGAGTATTTTATCGTGCATTTTCGACTCAGTTATTAATGAACATTCCCTTTCAAGTTACTCACTTTTTGGTGTACGAAAATATGAAAAAAATAACCAACCCGGACAAAGTATACAACGTCCCTAGTCATTTTATTTCTGGATCTTTAGCCGGAGCAATAGCAGCAGCAATAACCACTCCTTTAGATGTTTGTAAAACGCTTTTAAATACCCAAGATTGCCCTCTAAATATAAAACAAAACCATCCAATTCAAACACCCCTAGCGGCTGTGAAAATTATTTATCAGACTCATGGAATTTCCGGGTTTTTCCACGGAATGCGAGCTCGAGCAATGTTACAAGCCCCGGGAACTGCCGTTTCGTGGGTAGTGTACGAATTATTCAAACACAAGCTTTTTGAAAGCTAATTTGTTTCAAAAAATGTGTAAATATAAATTTTATGATATTTTTTGTTCAATTATTAAAATGTTGTTATAAAAACTAATAAATACACGTTCATCTCATTTTCCAAGATACATTTGGCAAATATTTACAAACGTTATTTTTATAGAAATTAGTGCCATGGATTTTGATACCTGGAGTGTGGATAATTGGGTTTATTGGTGAAATCATATTCCAGTTTAATATACTTTTAGAATGCATCTAAAGAATTTCTAACATTTTTAAGCCAATCTGGAGCAGTATGCGATACCCAAAAATCCTTTTTTCGTGAATTTTGTGCCTTAAATAGGGAACATTTTCTTAAAGTCAAAAAGTTGGCTTTATCCTATTCTAAAAAGTTTAACAATTCAGAGTAATCCTTTTTGTTGCTACTTTTATTTTTCTCTAGCCATTCTGATTCAAACGGCGCAAAAAATGTAGTTGAATCAGTTGCTCAATATTACGACAAATGTAGTGAAAAGGTGGACGAATCAATGAAAATGATTTTTGAAACTGTCGATTCTCAATATTTAGCAAATCGTGAAGAGAGAAAGGAGGTTTTAAAAAATTTTAAAATAAATTTAATCAATATATTATTTTTTTAACATGTTTATCATCTAGATGTCTCATGAGTTGGATAGAGAAAACAAACAAATTGAAACTATCAAATATAATTTAGAAAAACACAAGAAAATTTACTACAAATCGCATAAAGAATATGAAAAGGCTATAGCTCTCAAGAAAAAGGCGGACAATTCGATGGAACTGAGTAGAGCTGATATCCAAAAGGTTTATAATATATAATAATAATTATAAAAGGTATTACATTAGTACCGAACTGCAATGGACAATAAAAAACAATTTTTTACTCAGTCTACTTTTAAATACGAAGAGACTATTGGTGATTACAACAGTTTAATACATTCCATTATGACAGACAGTGGAGTTAAAAGAATGCAGGTAAATATAATTATAAATGTTTTTTAAAATTTTTTTTTTCAAGAGATTGGGCAAACTTAATTCCAAAATGATCAATGAGAATATTACAATGATTCGTAGTATTTTCGATAGCATTTTAATTGAAATATTTACTGTCGAAACTAGCGTTTTTAATGACATATTTGATTCATTTAAAACGTGCATTAACCTCGATGCCGATTATTCTAAATTTTCTAATGATCACGGAGAAGTAAATCGCAAACCACCAACAATGGAACTTGACAGATTGAGCAATGAAGTGGGGAATGACTTTTCGGTATCGAGTGCGAATGATGTGGACGTTTCTTCTAGAAACGATAGTTCTTCAATAATAAAAAAGTTGAAAAAACCAACTAAAAGTAAAAACAAAAACAAAAAAAATAGCACCGGTTCTGTCAAAGAACCTCGAACACCTTTAAATTCAAACGTATTAATATATTAAAAAATACTAGTTATTTTTTCTAGATTGATGATAAATATGATAATATATTAAACATTGAAGAACGTGTTAAAAACTTACAAATTTCGCTCAAAGAGTACCAATCACTTTCAGAAAAAAACGAATCTTCTGTGTAACGTTATTAATTAACTAGTTAAATTTTTTTTAATTAGAGAGGCATTAGTGAAACTTCGAAATGTTTATGTCAATAACCCTTCTATGGGAAATGCTGCAAGCATAGAACAAGAAATACAAGAGTTGATGGAAGAAAATGTGATAATCTCGGAAAAAATTAAAAATTACATAGTAAATTATTATTGTTAATAGAATAACAGTTTATTTTATTTAGGAATTTATAGGACCACTAAATTCTTGTATCTCTACAAATCCGACGATTGCCGAGGGTGAAACTAGCGTCTCTACAGCTGAACAGTCTCATTCTACTGCTTCTGGATTATACGACTATAATGGTCAAAATATGGTATTTTAGTTTTTATAATTAATATTTAGGAGAGGCAGAAGGTACCATACCCGTTGTAGTTGGAGAAACTTACACTGTCGTTTTTTATGAAGAAACAGAAGGATGGTCCCGTGTGATAAATTCCCAAGGATGGGAGGGATATGTACCATCAAATTATCTATCGTTTGAATAAATTTTAAATTTTATACAAAATTTGTTTTAAGAAATTTAAATGTATTTATAAATTGTATCTTTGTACTCGACTGTGGAAATGTGCATTTTCACTCGCCTGTGAAAATAAGTACTTAAAAGCTGCTCCGTATATCCCACCAAAAAGTAATATTTAGAGGTTACCATATTTCTTCTAACTAGTCCTGATATAATTATTTTGTTTGCATCTCTGCGAATTATCAATTGTGATAAAAGGGTATTTCTCCAAGTACCTTGTATAAAAGTTCTAATAAAATGATCTTCATACGCGGTTTTGGCGGCGTATTGTCGTTCTCCGTGAATGCTATCTGAAAAATAACATTAATTTTTTTTAAATAAATTGTTTATCGTGTTTTTACTCGTGTTTATGGTATTCCAAGCTTTTCGTCTAGCAATAAAATGGGGATAAGTAGCTATTTCATAAGTTAGTGATTTTGATTTGTTTCTGGTCGATTTAGGAATAGCCGCTCTACGATTATTGCTCAAAATGGCCGATAAACTGATAGGGCGTGTGATATTTAGAGTGGATAAATATTGTGGAAAGATTTTCGTTACATTTTTTCCAAACATGTTCAAATTAAATTGTACCATATGAAATAAACTTTATTAGTAATATATTTTTTTTAAAAATTTAAAATGATTCAAAATGAAAAAAAATTAGATGAATTTAAAAAATTATATTTATAATTAATGTAGTGCAATAGTAATGCATGTAATTACAATTTAATTTAAACAATGCAAAAATTCCAACCCTAGCGATATCAACTCGCATTTTTTACATTTTTCATTAAACAGTAAAAACTTTGCACGTGATTTTTGTTTTTTGGGTCAGATCTCAAAACCCATTATCAAGTTTATATTATTCTCTTAATTTGTAAAAGGTTGTAAATTTAAAGCGTACAAAATGGCAAAAGCATATTTAAACCCAACTTGCTATAATTTTTTCATGGTTTAGTTACAACAAATATTATACTTAACAGTAAAGGGAATTTGCGGATATCATATTTGTTATGTTGTCGACTGATAATTGTAATGTATTGTCCATTACTTGTATTGATAATAATTAATTTTAGAATTAATTACACATTTTATAAAAATTTTCAAAAACTATGGGAGGAGGAGATTCGTAATATAATTTTGTCTTTAAAGTAATTTTAAAAATAGTGTTCGCGTAGCTGTGCGTGTGAGACCATTCAATTCCAGGTATAAAATTTTTTTAAAAAGGATTTTAGATTTTTAAATTTTTAAATTTTAAAATTATTTTTAGAGAAATTGACAGAAAGTCAAAATGTATTATAGCTATGAACGGAACTCAAACAACAATCAAAGATCCAAACTCTAGTAATTTTTTTTTAATTTATAAACAAATATAATAATTTATTTTTTATTTAATTTCTAGATGAAGCACCGAGAAAAGTAAATATAATTAATTATTTATTATTATTATAAATTAAAATTAATTAATCAAAAGTTTGCTTTCGATTTTTCATATTGGTCGCATGATGGGTTCACCGACAAGGGTGGAATTTTGTACACCAATCCTGGATCTAATTATGCAAGTCAAGAAATGGTTTACGATGATTTGGGAGGGAGCGTTTTAAAGAGCGCTTTTGAGGGGTATAATTGTTCATTGGTAAAAAATTAATAATTAATTTATAGTATTTAATTTACTTTAATTTATAGTTTGCTTATGGACAGACTGGATCTGGAAAATCTTATTCGATGGTGGGATATGGAAAAAACAGAGGAATTGTTCCAATCACCTGTGATCATTTATTCGAGAAAATTACAAGCGATAAAGCAGCTGGATCAGACACTGTATTTATAATTTTATTTTTTAAAAAATAAAATAATATTCAGAGATATGAAGTGGTCGTATCAATGTTGGAGATTTATAACGAACAAGTACGTGATTTATTGAATAAAACGAATCAGAAAGGAGGATTAGCCATCAGACAAAATGTAAAATTGGGATATTTTTACGTACAAAATTTGAAAAAACTTCCTGTTGGTTCGTATGAAGATATTAACGGGAGGATAGAGGAAGGTGGGTTTTATTAAAAGAATATTTTTTATTTTTTACTTTTAATTTTTTAATTATAATTTCAGGAACAAAAAACAGAACAGTAGCTTCTACTCAAATGAATGCCACAAGTAGTAGAGCCCATACTGTAGTTACAATCATTTTCGATCAAGTAATACTTTCATAGTTTTTTTACCGTTAAAATATTTTTTAGATATCTAAAACTTCCGCCGGAGAAACTAAAAAATCTAGTACCATAAATCTTGTCGATTTAGCAGGTTGATTTTTTAAATAAAAATTAGGAATATTATTTGTAGGATCTGAAAGAGCGGATTCAACGGGAGCTACCGGAGATCGATTGAAAGAAGGAGCTAAAATAAACCAATCGCTATCCGTTTTGGGAAATGTAATAAAAGCCTTGGCCGATATATCTGGGGGTAAAAAAGGTAGAGTTCCATATCGTGATTCATCTCTAACAAAATTGCTACAAAATGCTCTAGGAGGAAACAGGTAATGAAACCACTAATAACAATATTTGATAATTTCCAGTAAAACAATCATGATTGCTGCCTTGTCTCCAGCAGACATTAATTACGACGAGACTTTAACTACTTTACGATATGCCGACCGAGCCAAAGCTATTAAAAACAAGGCGGTTGTGAACGAGAATCCGATGGAGAAGATTATTAGGGAATTGAAAGTAATTGTTAATTGTTAATAATTTACTATTTTTTAATTAGGAAGAGAATGACAGACTAAAGGCCATGATGAGTGGTAAAGGAATAGTAGACCAAACTAAGGGAATGTCAGAGCAAGGTATTGATAAATGAAAATTGAAAAAGTGTATACAATATATTTAGACGTGGAAGCCTTGAAAAAGCAACTTGAGGAAGAAATTAGAGCTCAAATGGACGAAATCCAGTCGGCAGAACATGGAAATTTTGACGAACGACTACAAAAAGCTCAGACGGAAAAATCAGCTGTCAGTAAAGTCGGAAATCAATATCTTTCTAATTTGAACGAAGACCCTCTTTTGTCGAACGTTATTTTGCACACGCTAGTGGTAATGCAATTTTTATTTATTTATAAAAAAAAATTAAAATTTTAAAATTATAGGAGAACGGTATAACGAAAATTGGGAGGAAAGATGCGTCAGAAAGTCCGGATATAATTCTTAGTGGTTTGAGGTTGATATTAATCCGTTTTTTGAATAAATTATTATTATTAAAATAGCATCATGATAAACCACGCCAAGATTGAAGGTACCAAAGGAAAATTTGAAATAAAAATGGACAACTCTGCAGCAAATATCAAAGTGAACGGATATCCTTTATCAGGTCCAAGGTTCCTTGAAGATAAAGACAGAATCATCTTTGGTTCCAATCATTTGTTTGTCTTTAACAATAAAAAATCTCCAAATAAAAATAAAGAAGTTCCCGATGAAATAAGCTACGAATATGCACAAAAGGAAATTGCCCAAGCTAAAGGTTTTGCTACTGGAGCAGGACTTTCTCGAGAGCAGCAAATTATCCAAGAACAAATTTTGGAAATTCTACCCATGGTGTCTGAAGTTAATGTAATTTCTGAAGAAATGAACAAGCACAGAACATTTGAGGTAGTATTAATCTCTGCTGCGGCTCAAGAGGCGAAATTTGGAGAAGAAAAGTTGACAAAAGTCATGTTGAAAATGAAAAATCTCAAAAACGACAACACTTGGCTATGGGAAAGGGGCAGATTTATGAACAGAAGGTATCTAATGCAGGAAATGTATCAGCAATATGTGGACGATGAAAATTTCACGGTGGAGAAGGAGAAGGACCCTTTCTGGGAACCCACGGAAGACGTTGTTATTGGAACGGCAAACATGTTTTTACAGTCCTTGGCACACAATTTGGACATGGAGGATGAATTGATTGTTACAGACTACAAGGCTCAAGAAGAGGGTGTTTTGAAAGTTCATTTGATTCCGTGTAATAAGAATGGTGAAGCTTTGGACGACGGGGCATTCGTTAGCGAACCAGAAGAACTTTTAGGGCGTACAATCAGATTCAAGGTACATTCTTATTTTAAACCAATTTTTGAAATTTTTATAGATAAAAGTAAAGAGTTGCACTATTAAAAAGGCCCGTTTCTCTAGAGGAGTGACAATTAAATTTAGAGTGTACAAAGAAGACGATCTGACGTCAACTCCGATGGTTGCTTCAGATAGTTTAGAACCAATTTTCAATTATGAAGTGATTAAAACCTTCAATCCAGTTACTCAAGACCACATTGAGTATCTCAAAAACAGTTGCATTACATTCTCGATATATGGAAAACAAGAAGATGTAATGGCAGATAGCCACATATCAAATATGAACACAAAGGTAGTTTTTAATTTAAATCAATATTAAAAACTTTTATTTTAGCAACTTCGAAAAATGGACAAATCACGAGTTCAGCGAAGAATAAGCGGCGTTGAGCCTGATGCGGTAGCCCATTTGAAAGCACAACTTTCGATTTTAACGAAAAAGTTTTCAAATATGGAAGCAAGAGAACAGAAAGTAAAAGCAATTTTGGCTAATTACGATAAAAAACCAGCCGAGAAAAGAAAAGTCGATGATCTGATGGCGGAAATTAAAAAAGTCATTAGCTCTGGAGGCAGTTTCCGTCTGAGGACCAATGCTACGATTATAGGGACACTGGCTGGCAAAAAAATGGACGAAGCGGGCGGAAGTAAAGCATGTACTATCCAATAATCAAAGAAATTATTAATTTATTATTAAAATTTACGCTTTAATGTATTATGATACATACAGATCAGTTTTTATATCGAAGAATTAAAAAATGTCGTGGATTCGTGTTATCGGTGTAGTTTTCTGTCCGATCCTCTGGGAGGTGTAATGGGTCGTCCAGCATTCATACCGCCATATGGATACTTTTTCTTTTCTGCTGGTTTTAGTATCTAGAAATTGTTAATAAAAAATATCTTGTTTAAAAATCGTAATCTACTTGGAAAGAACACATTAAACTCTCATCAACAGACATCATTGCTCCGCAGTTGTCAAATTCACCGCAATAATTAGGCGCCGAGAAGAGAGTAACTAATTGTCGCTTAGCAAAAAACTCGTATCCGTCTTCTACAACTTGATGAGCACGACATATCAAATCCAAATCTTGTTTAGCCAGAAATTTCGCAACTACATCGGCACCAAATGTGAAAGAAACCCCTCGATCATTTTCACCCCAGCCGTGAATGTCCTTATCAGGATCCGCCCACAACAAATCACAAAGCAACCCAGAATCTGGTACGTCAGTAGGTCTCATTATTCGACGGATCTGTTCCATAGTTTGAAGATCAGGACTCAATCCTCCGTGCGAACAAAGAATCTTTTCGTCAATAAGAGCTACAATGGGCAAACAGTTGAAACAGTCGGTGAAATTTTTCCACAATTTAACATTGTACCTTCGTTTGCATTCATCGTAAAATCCGTAAATTCTGTTTATCGACGCACATTCGTGATTTCCTCTCAGCATAAAAAAATTTTCAGGATATTTTATTTTGTAAGCCAAAAGGAGGCAGATGGTTTCTAATGATTGTTTTCCTCTGTCGACGTAATCGCCTACGTTAATAGTAAAAAATAAATAATTACTAGGGCGGGCATTACTTCACTGCGGCAAAAAAATTGGAAAAATCACCACAGTGCAGTAATAAATTTGACCCCATTTTATGACACTTATAAACAGTATAGATTGTTCCTAAAGGTGGATAAAAAAAGACGATGGATAGTATAAATATTTAAAAAAATTGTGTGATTTTTATGTATAAAGGGGAATTTAAGGGGGAAAAGCAACATCATCAGAACCTCTATCAAATTCTCTATTAGACCGTATAAAAATAATTAGTGTGGTTTCACTATGATAATTTCGACTTTTGAGACACAAAAACACACCGTGTTAGGTGAATGAGTCTAAACTATGGACCTCCCATCATTCCCAAGAAATAATCTCCAATCCCATTTCTAAAAAAAACACCAATGAGGACCATCATAAAGGAGTAAATTCCAAAATTTAATAATTATTTCATCAAAATAAAGTTAAATACGCATCATCATGACAATACAGGATTATTATTTTGTCACAGATGGAACAAATTGAAAAAATTCTAAAAGAGACAGAACTGAACCTTTGTCTCTCAATTGAAAATCTTCGCCAAATGTTGATCATTTCCAAGGACTTTCAATTGCAGAATCCAACATTTTTCAATGCCAAAATGTAAAAATAAGTTTAAATTTTAAATTGAAATTTTTATTCACACGTCTTTTATTATATTATTAAGAAACTCATTTGTATCTCAATTAAGAACTCTAAACACTTTATCAGATTCTCTAGGCACTATCAACATTCCTATTGAACTACTACAGTAAGTGATGCTTTAAATTTTTTAGTGTAAATAAATTATCAGTATAATCAACTTTTATTAATAGTACTATTAAAATTAAATTTAAATAGCTACATTGACAATGACGTAAACCCCGAAATGTACACCAAAGTAGCCTTTGAAAAAACTTTAAAAAAGAACCAACTGGGCCAAGGAGTAGTAGAAAATTTCAAGGTAAATTATGAAAGTAATAATTTAATTAAAATTATAATTAAATAATAATAATAACTAGCTTTATAAAGAAGCACTAGTGGAGGAATTTACAAAGTTTATGCCCTATGAAATGGAAAAGTACGCACGTCAAGAATGAAAAAATTGTATAAATTCCAAAAATATTTACCGTTGACAATATTAATAGTAACAAATTTGTTCTCAAGACTGTTAAGTTGTCAATAACATTTATGATTTAACAATTAAATAATTGTATAAATTTATATTATAAATTTTATAACTATTGTTGACAACAATCAGCTTTTGGAAAAAATAAAAAATAACATTCATATGGACAAATTACAACCATGTTCTACGAATCTCAAAAAAGCCGCTTATTTCGCGGTTTTTGGTTCTTTAAAATTCAAGTTAAAACCAATAAATTTCAATCAAATGTCCCTTGAATCTACCAATGAAGGTAATTTAGAAAAATTGAAAGATGCTGTTCATTTTTGCAACAGGAGAATGCCAATAGACTTGAGCGTGATTCTTCAAAAACATTTTAAAAAATGTATTAATTTCAAAAACTTTTCTAAATTAATCGACCATCTTGAGGTCACTAGTACAGTGGATATTAAAAAAAGCAACAGACACGTCTCTAGACTTTTACAAGAGACGGTAGAATCTGTTATCAAAAATCTTGGTAAAAAAGAACGAAAAGGTTTCAACTCTTGCCAAAAACAACAAGTTTTGATTTTAAAAGACATTCTACTCCAATTGTTGATTAGTACCTGCGAATTAAAGAGCGAAAAACATAAAATTGAAAAAGTGGTCAATTTTTTCTGCAACTCTAATAATTATGAAAATTATAATCAATATTTTAATAATAATGCTACTGATAATTTTTATGATGGTTTTTTGCAAATTTTTATAAGCAATTTTGTCGAATTTGATGAAAAATTCGAGTCAATTTTGATAAATATGATGCCTCATAAATTAAGACAAGAGGATAATTCCCAGAGGAGTGAAAATTCTTCATATGATTTGAAATCGAACAAAAGCTGTGAAAATATGTTAGAAGATGCTTTAACGAGTGGTAAAATTGACAATGATGAGTATTTTAATCACGATGATGATAAAGATAATTATACAAACGGAAAAAGCGAAAAAAGGTTGCAAGTGGTTACTCCTACGTCGGAATGTGTGGTGATTAAAGATGTACTTCGATTTATCGAGAATTCGGGCGGTTTGGAATCGCGGAGTGTACTGAAAGGTTTTTTAAAATTTATAAATATTATTATTAAATTTTTAATTAGTTTAGATATTTTTTACAAATTTTAAAATTTTACACAATTTACAAACATTTCTATTTAATTTTTAATTTAATTTAAAATACATTTTATAAATTGTAATATTTCGAACTTTACATTTCCAGGTTACTTTAACGCCCTGAACCCGGAAAACTCCAAACTGGCATTCAACCACCATAACACAACTTCCAACATTATAAACCACACATACAAACTAAGTATTTCCAAACCTTGCAAAGTCTGGTTCACCTTAAACATCAATCCCTCAAACCAATCTCCCAACTCTCCCCAAACCCTAATAGATACCACATTATTAATAATCCCTCAAAGCTACTACAATACAATTAATGATTCTTTCAACACTGATGAAAAAAACAATTTCCCACAACAAAACCCCACCTTTCTCATAGGTTGCTTTTCCCCAAAAACAAACGAAATATTCGCTGGCGGAGACTTTACCACCGGTGACTACATAATAATCCCCTACACGAGTGGAGTATTTTTCCAACATACACACGTTGATTCATATAAATCGCTCGGAAGGACAAAATTGGTCCATGAAACGGCCCCAGACTCTGAAATATGGCAACTGACAAAACCTTACGAAAAGGCACTCAAAAAGATTTTTAAAATGTGTAAACTCGACTCTAATAAACATTTGACCCGATGCGAATTTAATTGGATGACTTTGCAAACTTGTGGAGAGTCTATTCAAGACGATGAATGGGAAATACTCTCAAAATGCACAACTCTCGTCAACGACGAAATTGACGTTGAAAATTTTCTCAAACTGTATCAAATTGAAGCCGACGATACTATGGGTGATGATGTAGAATTTTGGGACAGTTTGGAGAGGATGGGTTTTGATGAAGACTTGAATTTGATCAATACACTTGGCTTTTATATTTCAATCTACAGCAAAACCGAGATTCGATTAAAGGTGGAAAATCTAGACATTAATGCAGCTGTGGTGGAAAAGGCCTTTTTTGATATGGCGAGGTTGAAAAAAAACTGTATTCAAATAAGTTTTGGCCTCGTGGCCTACTTGTACAAGACGACGTCTTTTGGAGTCTTGTTGGTGGAAAATGTGTGTGCCAATGACATGATAATTTGTATCGATTTATCCGACTCGGAAAATACTCTAGTGTCTTTAGGACCCCTGAAGAATAAGTGCATCGTAGCACCCAATTGTATTCAGAATTTGCTTTCACTTGCTCCAATCGACTTTTGTAAAGACTGGAGTCCAGTTTTGGTCATTTCTCTTTTGTAAATATATTTATAAACGAAGATTGTATTCTTACATAAAATTTATTAAAATAACAAGATGATTCAATTTTGATTAATATTTAAATTCTATAAAGTCCGAAGTTGTTTCTCGTTGTAACAATATGAAGATATGAAGGCTATACCCCATTTGAGATTGGACAGCATGTATTTTAGAGCCCGTGTCCATTGTTCTTGAGTGTTGTTTTGCATTCTAAAAGTTTTTTTATTATTAAAATTTAAAATTAAAATTAATTATTATTAAATTTATAAACTTTATAAATTTACTTTATCGAATAGCAGCACTTACTATATCGATCAATCAATTTATCGTTTTCTATGTCGTATGGTAGTCGTATTTTCTCGTCCATTTTCATGAGACGTTGGTTAAATAAATTGGTACAAGTCAGGAAAGCAACCATTGCTTTGTCAAAACTTTTAAAATAAAAAATTAAAATATTTTATTTCTCACAATTTTTGAAAATTTAAATAAATATTTATATTTATATTATACTGATAAATAACTGTATATTTTTAATTCATAAAATCTATTAGTAAAGATGATATATATTTACTAAAAGATAAATTAAGACATGATTAAATAGAGATGAAGAATTTATCATAATTTAGTATTTAAAATTTTTTTATGTAGTTTATGAGAAATTAAAAATGACGCTTTACAGAAAAGTAATATCAGTAAATTTACTTCACAGGAATTCAGTTTTTATCAAGTAAAATGTCATCTTCATGTATTAATTAACAAAAAATAATAAGCCCCTTGATATTTTGTTGTTAAATTTTGAACATGTATTCATGGGCATATTATCTAGCAGTATAGAAAATTTTAATCTTCTGTACAGATAAAATTTATCATAATATATAAATAAATTTCCTTTTTTTTCAATTTTTGAAGCATTTTCATTTATTATTGCAATTTAAAAAAAATTATTTTAAATTTTTTTTACTTTTTATTGTAGGTAAATCTAGTAATATTTGAAATATACAGACCAAGTCTCGTGTTTTCAGAACGATGAACTACCAATTCTTCCATGTAAGATTGATTTCCAAAAAACACCATTCTGTACCTGGAATTGACAATTTAAAATAATTATAATTATTAATTACTTTTCAAACCCCAAATCCAATTTCCTAGCCATAGAATCCAACAATAAAACACACTGACCAAATCCAAAGTTGATTTCATCGGCTCCGATAGACTAAAAAGTTTCAGTAAAAAAATATATTAAAACTTTTTAAAACTAAAATTACCATATTTGGTAGCATTCCCATTCTAAACCCATTTATTGTTCCAAACTGCTCTTTAAACCTAAGAAATTATATAATTATTAAAAAATATAAACTTTATAGTATAAAGTCACTTACCAGATGTGAAAAGTTGATCTAAACACGTTAGTTTTTACCAGTCGATTCAACTGATCCTTGGCGTAGTTTATTTGATTATTTATACTCGATTCTGCCTCCTCTATGGCGAAATTCTGTTTCAAAAACTCGTTACGTTTCTTGTGACATCTAATTTTGAACAAAATGATAATTTCGTAAATTACTCTATAATATTAATTTATAAATTATAATACTCTTTCAGTTTCTGCTCATTTTCTTCCTTGATGGCCAATTGATTCTCTATTTCAAGAGAAATAGTTTTCCATTCCATATTAAAATTTTTCAGATCCCTAGCAAGTCCACTCTCCACAGATTTGAGCTATAAATAAATTTCCATTTTATAAAACAAGGTTAAAATTATAATCATTTATTAATAAATACTTCTTGATGCTTTTCCTTGAGATTTTTCATAGGACAATCTTGTCGAAAACCATCCATATATTCTATGAATCGTCGATAAACTGTGTTTTCTCTTTTGGCAAAGTCAATTTCCTTTTCTAAAAAAAGACAAAGAGAATTGACGCAAATCTAAATCAGATATTAAAAAATAAAAATTCATTAATTTTATATATACTGTGCACATTGGATAGGTAAAGTCTAACTTTTTGTTGATTATTTCCATATTTATCGATATTTTCTAAAATTTAAGTTAAAATAAATCAGCATAAATAAATAATTTTTTTTATATACCTTGAAATGTTCGTACAAGAAACATCCATCTTCATTGGCATTTAAACTTGAGAATTGACCGCCGGTTGGTTTAGAAACTTCGGATGTGTCTCTAGAACTGACACTTCCAAATTTTGAATCAAAGTTGGCTTCGGCGCTCTAATTATAATTATTAATACTTTTAATTAGTAAAATTACTGTAGTAGATCTACTCGTGTTTAGAGACGAATCTAGATATAATTATAACAGATAAAGATTCATATTTAAACCAATTGATCATTTATTTTGTGAAATTTATACTTTTTATTCAAACATTTTCAATTATAAACACATTTGATCATTTATTTCGTGAAATTTAGACTTTTTATTCAAACATTTTCAATTATAAACACATTTGACCATTTATTTCGTAAAATTTATACTTTTTATTAAACATCTATACCACTCAGTTTTTCCAATAAATCGTCCGATAAATCCAAAGCTTCCATATTTAACGTCAGTGGAATTCTGCATTTTTGGCATATTATTACATTTTTAGTAGACACATCAAAGTTATCAGTATTGGCCATGTGAAAATAATTTATAAAAGTTCAAAAAAATGTATAAATGTCACGAATGGTACAGACTATATCCTTTTCCAGAATAGCAGTACTCTAGAATCTTAAGTCCAGATCTAGAGATCTATAGATTTTAAGAATTTTAAATATAATTTATTTAGAATTATTTTTAATAACCATGCATTCAAATAAATTTATTTTTCTAGAGTAACTTGAATTGATCAATAATATCAAGTTACTAACTTGTTTCATTTAACGATACATTTTTAAAATTTAAATTGCAAAGAAAGTTAAAAAAAAAAAATAAATCAATTAAACATGTAAAAAATGTACAATACTCGACTAATGTAATATATACATTTTGAATTCTTACAAAATATACAACAACACTCGACCATATTCCCATCAACAGTTCCATTTCTTCTCTTACTATTGAAATTTTCGTCAGTTTTTCCACTCCCAGTACATTGTCCCCAATTTATAAATACATTTTTTCTATAATTCCTACCCTCTCTGTATTCTTTTATTTCTTTCAAATTTGAATAATTTTTATTATATTTTTTTTCATTGTTAAAATAAACACTTTTTGGTTCATCTATTTTAAATTTTATAGATTTAGTCCTTATGTCTTTTCCAAATTTGTATAAGATGTTTTTGGTAGTGAATATGACGAATTTTTTACCTTTTCTAAAATTTAATAAAATTAAAAAATAAATAAAAATCAACATCAGGAGTAGTAAAATTATAAATAAAAATATAGGGAATAATTAATTAAAATAATAAGTTTTATAATTAACCGGGAGGGGAATTTAAATGTAAAGATTTACCGTCTCTATATTCCCCTCTCAGGTAAACAGAGCTAAAATTTATTAAAAAATGTAAGATTTAAAATATTAATACCTAGAAGAAAGGCTTTTAGGGCAGCTATAAACGCGTTCATCTAAATATTTATAATATATAATTTTTATATCTCAAAATTACCCCTGTCAATTTCTACGTGAGATTCTTTACTCTTTCTTTTATTTATAATTTTTAACAAAAAGACAATCACAAAAATGCAAATCATTACTATTCCCATTGCTCCAACAGCAATCAAAATTTTGAAAATGTAATTTTTATCATAGCCAGACTTCTCTGAAATTGGTCAATTTAAAATTTAAAAATACAAAAAATTAAAATAGAAAAAATTAATTACTTTCTTTTACAAAGTTAAAAACATTTCCTTTATAAACCAACGAAAGAATGGTGCTTGTAGCTACTATTTTAAAATGATAATCTATACCACGAGAAGCAGTTTTCCATAGAAAAAATGAATCACGTAAATTCGATATCAGGTTGTTCCACGTGGTTAAAGTCTTGTACATTACAGAGTATGTAAATGTATTATTTTGGTCTGATTTTACTGGATCCCATTTCATTGAAACCCCGTGGGACGTCCAGATGGCGGAAAAGTTCATTTTTAAATATTTCCAAGGCAGAGGTAATGGTGTCGAGTTAAATGTACCTAAAAATTACCAACAAAAGTACATTTATTTTTATTAAGATTTTAAATCACAAAAAGTGAAAAGTGATATGAGAAATGTCTCAAAAACAAGTAAAAAACATTTTATTATTAAAAATGTATTATTTAGAAAAAAACAAAAACAAAAACAAAAACAAAAACAAAAATAAAAATAAAAATAAAAATAAAAATAAAAATAAAAATAAAAATAAAAATAAAAATAAAAATAAAAATAAAAA
>JAUZND010044443.1:0-104681 GCA_034780555.1 Coelogynopora nodosa | reverse complement strand
TTCAAAATCATTTTACATTTGGGGGGGTGGCCTAGATATACACCTTCCATACTACTAGAGATATCTCACAGAAATATTTTAATAAAAATTTAACAGTTATAATAAATTTTAAAATATATATTATAATATATATATATTTTTTTTAGCTTTCTTTGTAAATATTTTATACTATGCAATTTACAACATCTTCGCTTTATATATGCATTTTACAGTTCCTGGCTAAACTATGGGTAAAATTTAATCGAATTAATAATTTTTCTACTCCTTTCGTATAGGCTCATATTGAGTATTATCGAGCCTGAGCGAATAGTTTGTTCTTAAATGTGTCAGGTGAACTGGTGTCAGTAATGTCGGTAGGCACAGCGTTGACAGATACCATTTTCAGGATCAATTTTTGTTTATATAAAGTTTTAATATTTATTAGGTCATAAATAAGATAAATGTTTGTTTATGTTTTGTTGGCTTAAAAATTAAGTGATATTTTACAAATCTCTTGTTTTAGTTTGGATGCACTTTTTCAATTTAATTTATCATTATATTATGTTTAATCTATTTCACAACTGTTAACTATATGTTCAACCTTTCCTTTCAGAACATGATAGAAATTGCTCTACATATGCTTAATTTCCCCACAACTAAAGATGTAAATCAGGTACCCATTCTTTTTATTATTACACATACAAACTTTAGTAATTATGAAACACATTTCTCCTCAACGTTTGTAGTGCTAACAATTTACTGCATTACCAGGATTATGTTTTGTAACTAGGTCATGTTAACGATAGAGACATTAATCTTCTTCGAGAGAAAATCTAGACTTAACCAGCTGGTCATTAATTTAATTTTATTGTAGAATTGTAGATTTGATTAATTGATAATTTATTATAATTATAGAATTGTATAACAGTATAGAAAGGCAATACACCTGAATTTTCATTAAAAACGTACCGGCTGTATTAAACCTACTGGTAATGTATACAGTCTAGATTGAGGAATGTATTTAAAGTACTATTATTCTATCACTTCTCAGCTGCTTAGTACTTCTCATTTAGTTGTGTATCCCCGGGAATAGTTAGCTATTAGCTCCGTAAAGTGTGTATATATATTATTGCATTAATAATAATTATCGATCTGTTTTTGTAATTTTCTCCAGATACGCTCAAGGAACGATAGCATGGGGTCTGTGTTAGAATTCCTTAAGAGATTAAATAGAGTAAGTTTTTGTGTTGCAAAATTATTTTACCTAAGGATCTCTGTGAAGCCACGTTTAAAAAAAATTGATAATAAATGTTTAGATTTTTAAATTTATTGTGGGTTGTTACAATGAATATTTAATCTAAAATTGTACTCTCGCCTATGTTTCAAATTTATATTTTCATTCGCAAATGTAATTTTCTGATTTGATCTTAATAATATTAGATGCTTCGTATTACTTAGGTTTGTCTTTATTAATAATTATTTATACTAAACGTTTCCTATCTTCACCATTACAATTCTAACAATTAGGATTATGATTTTAGTAAGTCTACGATTTAGAGAACCATTATAATGCAAAAGCGATTATGTTGAGTAATTTTGAACAGTATACTTTTTTGCTAAAACGTAATTAAATAGCTTACAATAAATCTTTTATATCTAAAATTTAAGTAATGTTATTATCTAGAGACTTTTTAATGAAATTATAAAAAGAAGTCTTATAGGCATAGCTTTCCGCTATAACTTTATTATGTTTACAGTATATGACATTGTTTCAAATCTTTAGTGAGTTTATTTATATTTATAATTTTTAAATTTATGTCTCTTATTTTTTTTAAATTTATGTCTCTTATTTTTTTTTAATTTCAGGTGAACATAGAAACCAACTATAAGATCCCCTACACTGCTTTTTATATTCCCCAACTGCCGGATCAAATTAATATTAAGGAAGACTTCCACAATTGGATGCAGGTCAAAAATTCTGGTCTTGTAAGTAGTTTTTTTTCATTTTAAATGCGTATACAGGAATGAAGCTGGAGGTTAAATTGAAACGAATTCTCGCATGCTATTAGTTAACATTAAATTGAAAATATCGTTAAATTATAATTTTATCAATGTTTTAAACGCTTAATATTTTTTTCTCGGAATCAACTGAATCAACCTTAAAATTGCTTCAACATTCGCCGCAGATAAAATATCACATAGCTGGCTGTGCGAAATTAATGATTAAACATTGTTCATTTTAGCGATTCGTATCATACTATAATAATTATAATAATCATCTACAAATTTGAATCAGCATGAATTTGAATTAATATGTATAAATAGTAAATTTAAATTAGTTTATATATTGGTTTGAAAACATGTATAACAAATCGAGAGTATATGTTTTAATTTTTTACTATAATAGTATTATGTAAACATGTATTATAAACACGATGAAGAAATTTAACGTACAATAGCAAATTTCACCCACAAATCAATGGGGGAAAAATCAGATAAAAATGGTAACTAATTGTGTAATTAATACCCTTTTAAATAAAATATTGTATAATCTTGTATCACAAATATTAAGTTTGAAAAGATTCATCGAAAATACCTAACAGGCTCTTCATCTATTTCATTATAATTACTATTTAATAAAAAGAAGATAACTTCCTATTTTTTAAAATCTTAAACTTAGTCTTTCCTCCGACACTTTTATATAGTACTTTGAATATTTAAAAATGATAAAAACAATGTTTTGGAAACATTTTTCTAGTAAATTAGAAATGTTATAGGTTAAAAATAATACAGTAGTTTATATGTTTTATTAATGATTATATTATGTTTAATTTTTTTATAATAAATCACATAAATAACAAATACATGTTGACAATAATATAAAGGTTGTATTTTTCTTTTTCTACTGTTATAGTTTTTCCTCATTATTAGTTCTCTTCTATTTCAACGTTTCAGATCCATCAAGTTAGTTTTGTTTACTTATTAATATTTCGTTCGAGTTTGTGTTCTTTCAAATACTAGTTGTATTTATCGGCTGGTTTTCTAAAATGAACTAATTCACAGCTGGTTTCTTTAAAACGATGTATTAAATATTTAAAAATAGGGAACATTTATGTTTTATCTCTCCCATCAGTCGATTGCTACTTGTTATTCAACAAGTAGTATTGAGAGAATTAAAAATTGTGTAACAACAAATTATGGAACATTGCACAACTTGTTTGGTCGTTTGAATTTTCTTCAGTAATGAACTGTTATTTATTTTTCAAGGTGTTATTTTAAGAATGTTTAGATCACCCCTCACCATGCATAATTACTTTACTCCAGTATACATAGTTATTTAACGTGTGGAATTTCGTTAGTATAATGACTGCTATTGTTCAAATAAATTTTGTAATACCTTTGGATATAATAGTTCCATGTGATAGCTTGAAATAATTGGAAAACATTTTAATAGTTCTGAATGTTTTATTGTTTAAAGATTTCAATTAAATAAATAAATTATTTTATGCAATATTTGTGTCGTGTAACATGGCCTTACTTCGTGAAAATTCCACAATATAGCTATACTTTTTTAACATCTTGAAATTCAAAAAAAATATTTAGAGAAAAGAACCACTTGATTATTTTAATACGTAAATAGGGGTGTTTGTGGATTCGTAATATTTAGATAAACAACAGACAGGAACTTAATCGATAATTCATTATAGTTTGTAACAATTTGCACAACGCCTTTAAAAATAATAATTTGTAGTGTTTACATTATATATTTTTATCTTTTTTTTCAATTTTTAATACAAAGTAAAAATATAATATGAAAAGTTGTTAAATATATTTTAATTCAACTGCAAAACCTTGGCAACGAAAGCACTCATTTTACTGTTTTTCAAACCCCAGACGTAACTATTTAAAAGTTCTATTATAACATTTTCTGTCAATACGATTTATTAACCCCCATTTTTTGGAAGCCAATTAATCGAATGGCTCATGTTTCGTTCAATTAATTAATTATAAAAATAACGGTTTATTGTTGACATAATATTATGTATTACCGCATCAACTAGTGTGCTGACACTGCTAACACAGTATAAACCACACAGAGCGCCTCCCCGCCAGCTACTAAGTCCGCCCCTTCCCTGGTGTCATCTGTGTCTAGACATTCAGCTACTGTAACTACCCCTTCATCTACGACGGGAGCGCCAAGTCGATCCTACTCAAACTGGAGGCCGGTCTCAAGATGCAGGAAGCCATAATCCAGGCGCATAAAAACATGTTTGCGGCGCTCTTCACGGCCGTGTCCCCCATGCACACTGACTCCATCAATCCAATGTTTGTAATGGAGGCGAGTTGATGTGTTCATGATCTTACAAAATGCGATTCCAAGTCACATATCATGAATAAGTTGTGACATTTTTACTCTTATTAAAAAATATTGTACTATAATTAAGGTGTTATATTTTGTGTATAGAAGTTAACTTTGTTTATTTATAAATATCAATACTTTGGACGTACCAACAACACCTTTAAATACATGGAATATTTTCACTCCCGTCGATTTTACTTTATCTGTGAATGCGCTATTACGGTTTATTCGTTTAAAATATGAATTGGGCGGCCACTCTATTTGTTCGGATATGTTACAACCATCAACTGTATGTTTGTAATGCAGGTGAGACGGGACCATATCATACAAGACGCTATCACGCAGCTCAGTATCGCTGATCCCAACGATCTCAGGAAGCCGCTTCAGGTGACTTGTGTTGTACTTCTTGTTTGTCAGTTGAGGCTACTAGATGGTTACTCTAGTAATAGGCATTTATGACACTAAATCATGTGCATATTCCATCTTTCTGTTTATTAACATAATATTGTATTTTCTGACCGTTCATTGATTAAAAATGGGATTTGGATTATTTGTGTTAATGGTTTTGTTGAAATAACTAAGAAATTGTATTTTTACAAATTAATGAATGATGTATGTATGACTTATCCATTAAGAAGAACGTTTAACCGGGCTACTTTGTCTGCATTTTTGCGCTTTTAGCTAAGTAGAGCTTACCTCTGTTTCTTTTCAGATCAAGTTCAAGGATGAGGAAGCCATCGATCAAGGTGGAGTGACTAAAGTAGGTTTGCTTATCTTTTATCTATTCATTGTTTTGTTTTTCATATTTTTAATTAAATTAATTTTTTATTAAATAATTTAATTGTTAATTTTGTGATTTTGTATTTGTGATTCATTATTGTATTCAATAATTTCTCGATTTAATTTGACAAAATATTTAAAGGGATTGGATAACGCATATACGGATATAAAAATATATCAATAACATTTGTGAATAGTGTTCGTCTCGTTGTTTTTACAATCGCAACAAAAAATTCGTGTTTTTAAAGCAATAAAATGTAAAATATGTTATAAACTGTCGTGCAATCCGTTGAAAAACCAAATATAGTAGTTTCTTAAATGTATGATCGGGAATGTATGTATTAAATGTGTAAATGGGAATGACCGAGTGATTTGCGCTGGTTTGCGGATGCCAAGGGTGTTGTCCCGGAACAGGTTCGAGCCCGCTTTCGGACTCTCCCGTTCATTGTTAGCAGCTGTGCTAGTTGAGAGTTAGCGACCCTTAATGGGTTCGTTTGGTATGAAAAACGTGAGTGACTGTGGCTTTTTTGTAAGAGTCATTGGTGAAGTGGGCGCGCAAACATAAACTACTCACTGCTCCAGAAACAGGGCCCTTGATACGTCTTTGAGTGTTTATTGAACAGATTTCGACGTTAAATATACAATTTCAATTTACTGGCGAATTAGTTTAGATACTTGAATTATTTTATTAAAAACGCTACAATTAATGTTGCAATCCAAAGCTTATGTTATTTTAACTAATTTAAATTAATGATATTGTTGGGGCCAACGTATAGTTGATGTTGATTTCTGCGGTTAATAGTTTAAAATATGAACTATTTGTTTACATGCATACTTTTTAAATCCCATTTGTTTTGCCTCGCTTCAACAGGAATTCTTTATTCTCATTATGCGTGAGGTCCTGAATCCGATGTACGGAATGTTTCGCATTTATCACGATTCACGGATGGCTTGGTTCAATGAATCTGTAAGTTCGCTGTCCACTCAATGCATCTTGTATGGCTGGAGTAATAAGTATAATAGTTTGAAATAGTTCTTTTCTGTATAACCTACTTAATATAATTTTAGGTATATCTCGAAAAAACTATTTTTATTTAGTAGTAGAAATAATCAAAATAATAATTATTACCGGTTTCATTGCGTATTGATTGAAATTTGTGAATAAATAATTGCTTCCTGCTTCATCATAATGCATTTTCTGTGAAGCAACGATCAGAATTACTGTGCAATTTTGAAAATGCTATAACACTTGTGCACGTAAATATTATAATGAACATTCTTTGAGGTATTTATGGTATTATATCTTAGAATTGGTTAGTGACTTGAAGACTTTATATCTTTCATGAATTTCAAAACTTATTTATCTGCAATTGAGTTTTAACAAATATATAACGTGAGTATCCGAGCAGATTATTTATAGTATTTTTATCACGATAGGTTGAAATCACCACGTCAAACAGTATTATATTAAAGAAAAATGATATTTCTGCATATTATATACATAGCACATTTTAATATTCATATTAAAATTAAATAATATTTTGTTGATATGCTAATTTTCTTAATATAAAAAATGAATAAGAGGCTGCTATATAATATATAGTCGTTACATATTGATTACATTTAACTTTTAAAACTTTTCTGTTTTTATTTTTTCACTGATTAGGGAAAAGGAATGGAAGTTCTTAGGGCAACAATTTCGGATTTGGTAATTTATAAACTTTAATTATGGTAAATTGGTTTTTGACAATTCATAACAATGTTTCTGTTTTTGTTATTTCCTTACTAACTCATTATGCCTACATCAAAACTGGTTAAAACATCAGTATAGCACACTTTCATTATCAGTTTAACTACAACTTATTAATAAAATTAATTTAAAATTTATTAATCAGTGACTTCAAATTATATTATATTTGTCTTTTTATTCAAATTTTTATCCTGTATATTTTTCTTTTATGATTAATATTACTTAATTGACGTATTTTAAATATTTATTTATTAATAATATAGTGTTTTATTTATTATTTCATGAATTTATCTTCTTCTGCGCAATATTTCGTGCTAAAAAATAATTATGGACCTTGCGGCAAGTAAACTGACTCCGCTAGTCCTTCCCCTCTTCCTTGTCATTGCTATCGACAGTTAGTGACATTAATTTAGCGGATGACGGTGGCTGGTGGTGGGTTTTAGGTTATGGCTAGAATTGTAAGTCGGAAGATAGCCGATTTTCTAATAGGGAAATGGCTAATAATGTTTCCTCTTGCTTTTCGCTACAGACGCTGGAGTCCGAGGACATCTTCAAGCTAGTGGGAGAGCTCTGCGGTCTCGCCATCTACAACGGGATCCTCATCGACCTGGCCTTCCCATTAGCTTTATTCAAGAAGCTGCTCGGCTACTCGGCCAACCTGGATGACTTCAAGGAGCTGGATCCGGTGGTGGGTCAGTCCATGCAGCAGTTGCTTGATTACGAAGAGGAGGATCTAGCCGACGTATTTGGACTCACCTTTCAGGTGGGTGGGTTGGGCAGCTTAAATTTCTGACCTTCATTTCCCATCACTTCCCCTCCTGTCTGCTGTGACGGTGGAGTTTACCATTAGTTATGAGTGCGATTCATAGCTATATCTCGGAAACTTGGTGAAGTCGAAGAATTTTTTAAGTAGGGGAAGTCTAGGGGAAGACATAAAACACAATCTTATATATATGAAAACTTTATCCAGTTCATTATCCTAAATTGAAACTTTATGCGGTATTATCATAATACTGTATTACGTTTGAAAACGTTTAATTATGTAACATGCATTTCGCAATCATGCATTGAGACAGTTTATATATCTAAATAAAATTCCATACAGTTCATAACCAAGGCAATAACCAAGGCCGGGGGATCCTGGGAAAATCATTTGAAGATAAGTGATTCTTGCTATGAACCATATTAGGTTTTTTTAATACAAAGTACCTATTTCAAAATATCGCAACACAATAATTATTTGGAGATATGATGAAGCATTATCGAGTGTTTTTTCGAGCCGATTAATTAAATTATGTATAGAATTTCGATGTAAACGAAATTTTGCCAAAGGACCTTTATAAGCTGTCAGTTTCAACACAAGTGTAAAATACCCTAGTATTCGTTGTTCGACACATCTATTAATTTATTTCTATTGTGAATTATGTCATTTTCTATACCGCCTGGAAAACAGAAACTTATATAATCTGTTCAAGAAGTTCAGAATTGATTTTGGCTTAATTGTTATGACAGGTGAATCAAGGAAGTAGAGGTATATTTCATCCATATCTATTTTTCGCTTAATATTTTGTCCAACTGATTATGTACACTTCAATACGCCATTTTATATCGATTATAAAAGCTAATGAAATTATTTATTTGCCGTTCTAATTAACGTACTAATATAATATTTTAATATTGATAATATGAATGATTATAGATAAATTTATTTTAGTCAAATATGTAGCCCCTTGCTCATTAATGTTTCTGTAGTTATACTTTTTCACCTGTGCTAAAATTTATTAAATTGTTGTGCCTAAAAAATAGTAAAATATACCTAAAGTAAACCATATTGATATCATGTTTTATGCATACATTTTTATTTGTTTCAACTGGCCGCTAGTATTACTTATTAACCATTATCGTTAGCTGTTAAACATACCTTTTCATTCCTCTATAATTTGTTATGTATCAAAATTTAAACATAAAACATTGATTAAATATCACATGACCAAAAAAATTAGCAATTAAATTTGTTATTAGTATTCATTACTAAGGTATTCAGACAATTAGATGCAGTAATTTATTGGATATGTTTTTTCAGGAGAACAGTTTATAATACTAATTTTAATTTATTAAATCACTAGCTTTATTTAACAATTCATAATTATTTTTATTGTTATACGTATTTTATTTGTATACTACTGATGATAGTATGTAGGTTAAATAGATGATTATTAATTAAATTGACAAAATGTTTAAATTTGTAATGTTTAAATGTTATATATTATATAATAATGTATTATTAAACTATAACTAATTTTTATTCGTAGTTCACTTGATTTTCAATATATTAACTTTATTTGTTTTAATCAGTCATAATAATAAAAATAAAATACATACAAATATTACTACACCAAACATGTAGAAATTTATTTAATTGTTTAACAGAACTTTTTAAAACCATTTAATTTTATTATCCTTTTATTTAGAAAATAAGTTGCCACAGTTTCGTTCGTAGGCAATTATTTTAAATTGTAACCACTTTGCCGAATTTTTATAATTGAATTTTATGTTATACTTTTTATTAATCAATTAAATATATATCGATTTTCTATCATTTTCATCTCCTAAAAAACGGAACATGACTGCACCGTTTGTTCTTTATCGGGGCTTTGTAAACAAAAAGTTCAAGTTGACTTTCATCCTCATTTAAAACGGGTTCTCTATCCTGCAGTTGGCATTATGAATGGTCCCTCAAGATAAAAGGAGCTATTGATGAATGATTTAGATTATTTGCTGAGTGCAATGGTTTTTCTCTTCGTCTGTTTTTGTTCGGCAGAGATAAAAGGAAGGACGGGGTAAGGTAAACGACGCGGTGAACGTAGACTAATTAAAAAATTTGGATAATGGGTTACAGTTTACCAGGCAACCAGTGTGTATGTGTTTTTTAGTAGTAAAGAAAGGTTAGTTGCAATTGACTACAATCTGAGTCACTGGTTGTATTTTCTTATTGATTAGTAAAATATGATTTGATAATTTATCAAAACTAGTTGAAGTAAATTTACAAACTGTGTACTGGTTGAGAAATAGTAATATTTGACATTATCATATTGTTGTAGTTTATGCCTCTCAAATAAATAGACGGAAGTAATTTGGTGTCGAGAATTGTTTGCTTTTACTTTCCGGTTAGGAAATAACTGTAGCCCAACTTTTCGTTTTTCAACATTAATTTCGGCAAAATTAGTTTTAAATTGGATCTGATGAACACGGGTTTTATTAGAAATTAGCCATAAAAAACGATTGAAAAGTAATTTTCTTCTGCGTTTACCTCAATTTCTTCCGCTGTTTGTTGCAATAAAATTTGAAGAAAGTTTTGAAAATAACAGATATATTTCTCCACTACAACCAACAAGTTTCTTAACAGATGCGCCATGAAAGCAGAGAAAACACACTTCTTGGACTCAGAAGTCTATCTTTTGATTATTGCGATCACATCGTTCCTTACATCCCCTCTCGCTCTCTCTCCGTTCCGTATTCTTATAACGCTTCGTTTAGTTCTAGCCTAGTCATATTCCCTCCTCTCTACGAGGAATGTCGATAAGTGGAAGCTGGCAGCACAACAAGCCTCCCAGATAAGGAAGGGAGGGAAAGAGAGTGAGGAGGCATGGGACTCCTTCATATTGCCTCCAGTGTCAGTGAATTTGGTTGTATAGGCCACTGTGGCCAACCAAACGGCACCAAACACATTGCTGTCACCCGGTGCGAAGTAGTTTAGGAAGTCGATTCAAGTCTCTTATTCTCTATATCCGGTATTCTCCCCAACACCATCGCTTGAGATCTTTTCTCAGTTTTCAATGGATCACGCGCTTGTGCTCAAGGTTACTCGCAGATCTCGCCGCCCATTGGTTCGACGAAAATGTTATAAATGGTGATTTATCTGATCATAGTGTTCTTTTTTATGTTCTGCTTTCTCCTCATTTAATCTTTACTGACTACAGATCATGACACAGATAGATAGTGGTGTATTATCAAGCGTTTTTTATCTTCTCATCGCCCTCTTTTATCTCTGGTTAAATAGGCTACTACGTTACAATACAGTAATTATTTGTCTCCTCATAATTTAGTTCTCCATAAAAAGGGGCTATCTGAGTTCACTTTTATGCTCTTGTTTTGGTTTGGCAATATACTTTCCTCTTTACTATGTTATCGTCGTTTAGTTTATATCGTAGAGATAAAGTGAGTTTACAGAATGAGTTATATTCATATCCTCTTTACTCTATGACTGGTTTATCGCCTATTTAGAGTGGTAATCAGTTTTCAAGTTGATCAAGAAGGGATATTTATTTCAACCCGTGTAACGTATATTCTCGCTGGAGAAGTAATTACTGTTTACGCTGGTGAATTTAAATGTTAATAAAGGGTATTATTTATTATTTAAAACAATGAATTTACTGAATTTTTAAGAAATAAAAATATCAAAAAAAATAGTTTTTTTTTTAGCCGAACGCGTTTTCGAGAACTTGTTCTCTTTATCAAGGCAAGTTAGTATATTCAAATATAATCAATACTAATTAAATCAAGATAATCAATAGGTTAAAATTATTACAACAATTTATATATTACAAACAAATCATTAAGCAGATTCGCAAATTATTATCGTAATTTACAAACTAAAAACAACCATAAAAATATTTGACTAAATAAATCTCCATGCCATTTATTGGTGCCAGTATCACTTCGAGTCTTAAGGAAAGAAATTAAAAACATATTCCTGGGAGAGTCGATCATCTTTAGATGAGTGTGTGTTGGTATCTATTAGTGTTACTTTCGTCATTTTCATTATGGCCGAGTTTACTAAAATGTTCGGTTTTATAGGCCACTGTGGCCAACCAAACGGCACCAAACACATTGCTGTCACCCGGTGCGAAGTAGTTTAGGAAGTCGATTCAAGTCTCTTATTCTCTATCTCCGGCCATTTTAGCCATTTATAGAACATGTGTAGTACATGACTATGAACCAATAGAATACATATTTTATATAATTATAATATCTTACTATAGGTATAGTTTCTAGGTATATAATGTTCCTGGCACTCAAATAAAAAATATAATATAAATTTATTTTCAAGGATGATAGTAGATATCACCAAAGAATGATAGGTAATGACACAGGGAACTCATTGTTACGAGTCTTGACGCGTTGGGCCATTAATTCTATAGGCTACTGAATGTTTTGTTTCACCTATGTATAGTTTATAACATTTTACACAGGTGTTTGCATATATACAGTTCTTGGTAGTACAATCACCTGTGTTATTTATTTTAAAATTATGCTTTGACAATTTATTTGTAATATTACCAGTTTCTTGAAAAATATTGCATGTTTTACATCTGGCTCTATTGCACTTATTATTTGTTTTATTACATGTTGGCCTGCTGTGTATCTGTTTTTACTAGTTTTCTTTTTGAGGTTGGAGTTTTTACCAGGAGGTTCTGGAAAAGCTTTTTTACTAGGAGGGATTGATTCTAAAATATTAAAACTTTTACAAATTATTTGAGGCTAGCCACGGATGATAGGTAATGACACAGGAAACTCGTGAATTTTCCTCTGGTTTTGTATTATAATTTAAAATAAAATTTCTGTCTATTTGTAGTGATTCTGTTATAATTATATCTATATATTCTTTTTTGTAGCCTCGATCAATAAAAAATTGTCTATACTGATTTGCTCGAAAAATAAATTAAGATTTTTCTATTTCTAAGTATATATATGTCTGCGATACTCAATAAATAGATAAAAATGTGCATCTGTTGGTTTTGAAAAAACATCATATTTTCATTTTGCAGATATAGTTTAATATCTAAAAAAATGAACAGATGTTTTTGATGAATGAACATCATATTGTAGGTTTATCTTCATTTTCTTAGAAGTGCTATAATTTTGAAAAAATGCTATAAAGTGTCTTAATTTATTATCACCATCAGACGAAATAAAAAATATATCATTTATATATCTTTACCAACATAACGGTTTAGAATTATAAACATTATTATATTCTTCAAGCATTTTAGTTTCAATTTGACATAAGAATAGATTGGCGTAATTTGAGGCAGTTCCTCGAGTCTGCCGAACATTTCAATAAACCAGGCTATAATGAAAATGACATGAAAGTAACACTAATAGATACCAACCCACACTGGTCTAAAGATGATCGAGTCTCCCGGGAAGATTTTTTAATTTCCTTAAGACTCGAAGTCATACTAGCACCAATAAATGTCATGGAGATTTAATCAAATATTTTTATGGTTGTTTTTAGTTTGTAAATTACGTTAATATTTTTCAAATCTGCTTAATGATTTGTTTGTAATATATAAATTGTTGTAATCATTTTAAACTATGGATTATCTTGATTGTATTTGAATTGAGTAGTTGTTTTGTGTTATTTTGATATACTAACTTGATAACCAGTGTTTTAAGTGATTTAAGAGTGTTAAAAATAGTTTTTCTACATTTATTTTGTCTTATTTATTAACTAATTAACCATGGATCAATCTTCTTGAACTGTTTTATTTTCTATTGCATTTTGCAGGAAATTATTGTTAACAAAGTAGTAGCTGGCGTATTTCTTGTGTCTGTGCACACACTATGTTTTCTGTTTGTTTCGTTTCCTTATAATAATTAGAAGAGTAGAATGATTACCCAACCATTGTTTTTTGTTATCGATTGATTATTTCAGTTTAATTTTTGCCTTTATTATTGTTGTTGTGGCTATATATATAGCGCAGTGACTGCCAGATAGTGACTAACTCGTTAGAATTCATTCCTACTATAATAATTGTTAATGTTTACTGCCATCTACTCTATTGTAATTATCAATTTACTAAACTATAGAAATAGAGAATAAAAGGTAGATAGTAATGTAGTGTGGCTTATTTTACACTTAATTGCCACACCCATTTATTTGTAATTTTTTTATAATAAGTAATCGGTAATAGTTTGTCTAGTAATATTACATAGTAATAGTACCCCGTAACGCGACCTTTTTTCATTGATGTTATGTCGTCACCTTCCCCATGTGTGTATCCTTTGTATAATAAGTGCTGCTCATTGAATGTCATCGACATAATTTTTTTACCAACAACTATTAATTTACTATTTACAAAAACGTAAAATTTTCATTTGAAAAAGTTTACTTTTTGAAAGCTTATTTCAAATAAATTATTAAAAAGCATTGGCGACATTTTTGTCTACATAACCTTTACTTCCATATATTGCTTTTCTTTCTTTAACCCTGTAAACATGCTTAATGAAGCTCATAATTAAGTATCTTTTATCTTTGTCTCCTTGTGTGGATATTTTTAACAGTATATTATTTGTTGTTTTGTTTGGGTATGGCGGTATAGTGTATCCTATAATTATAGTCCAGTCTACGCAAATACTTACATGGGCGCTACAAATTGGATTGTTAATCACTATAACTAATGTATTGCTCAAGTACGAATTAAACATAGGTAACCGAAATCATCAAAAATAAAGCTTCTGTTTTGCAATGGATGTAACAAATATGGTAATTAAACTAAAACATATTTTTTCATTCTATTTCATTAATTTGTTCATTACGTTATAATTTGTCAGTATTCATTTTACCGCCAAATCGTTTTATTGTGATAATTATTAAAAATAATAAAACCAGGGTTATCTGATTAAAAATTATTTCTTAACATTTATTAATAATACTTTCTGGTTTGCGAAATGTGGTGGAAATAATAACATCGTATGTGTGACGATCGATATCTAGTTATATTTCTTATTGTGAAATTATTATTATTGACTAATTTATTAATATTTAATGAACGATATTTCCTATAATACTGTGACCACTCTGATGATATAAATATTAATGAATATCTATATAATACAGAGTTTAACAATTTCGGAATTCCTGTTGTAAACAATAGTATTCCGCATATTTTTCATTATTTATTATTTGACACATAATAGTCATATTTTAACTAATCTATTTATTGATTTAATATTTACAATACAATTAAAATAACCTGTGTATTCAGTAATCGTTATAAAACTAAGATCTTTACCAACATATGCATTTTAACTAAATTATTTACCGATTTAATCTTTATTGACGTTGCTGTATCTTTATTTTGTTGAGAAGGTGTTCTGTGTGGTTGCATGCAGCTTCTATCCTTGGCAGAGATAGTTTTAATTAAACCTTTAGACGCGAATAATTTGATGAGGGAATTCGACAATATTTTTTACGGCATGCATCCGGCGGTTATTATTACATCGATAAAGATAAAAAATGAATGAGACATATCAGTTTTGACTGCAGCATATTGATCGATTTCTTTATTGTAACTTAATACATGAACATTTTGTTGGGAAATATATAAAATATTTTATTTATTTTTCTCCAAATAATAGATGTCACTTGCAATAGTAAAAGTAATGAGAAGTAAAAGTATTGAAAGTGTAGCCTATTATTCATACGAACGGTATACTATACGATTATATCATTAAGGCAGTTAAACTGATTTATTTCCTACTTATTATGATACATTAAATTACCTCACATTATTTATACTTATAAGAGAATGTATTACCTGATTTGTGGGGTTTTAGGTACTTCTTCCTGACATTTTGATGCGACAGCATATCAATATTATGTGGCAACCCTCAAGTCTATAGCTCAATTTGAAGCACTTTTTTTATTAATGTCCCCCTACCTTTCTTATTATAATTTTGTTACCAATCATTTAAATTATAATACTCTTTTAATTAAGTATGAAGTTAATAATTTATACAACCCTAAAAATATCATTTAATGTTCGCTTTGAACACTTAAATATGATATATATTATACAAGCGGTTAGAAGAATTGTAGTAGAGACACGTACACAGTAAGTTCTGTATTTAATCTTTGTTGATATTAAAACTATTTAACAACGTTAAAGTAGGTTAAGTTGTGGCCGATAACCGTCCAATTAGTTCTGATAAGCCGCCTCTGACAGAAAGGATGAATTAACTGATATTTGTTCGCCAGTATTGTCTCCAAAAAGGAAGTGTTTACATCCCCTTCCGCTTGGATGCCAGCCACAAGTCGGCAAGGACTGAAACATGATCCTTTCTCTATAGCTCAGTTCCTCCTGTACACGCGAACTTGGTGTGTTTACCCGGGGAAGTTTGTTGTGCGCTGGGGTGGGGGGGAATACTTGCTTGGGTCGTGTCTGAGACACTCCAACCGTGCAGCAAGTACCCCCCTGATCCCCACTTGCATGGATCACGATGGTAAATATGATGCAAAATTGTATTCTTGTCAGTCTCGAGATGCAGCTAGCATTATGCCGACCGGCTGTCTAGTGTACATTTACAATTATTGGATGTCTGTTTATTTTCCATAATATCTTGATATCCAAACGGATGACGTGTAAATTTGTATAGTATACTGTACCTCCGCACGGGGTAGACTAGAGTTCAAAAACAGAACCAGAAGGGAGAGAGAGAGAGAACGCGCAAGATCTTTGTTTATGTAGTGGGCAGATCGTGCAGTGCCTTGTCGTGTATAATATTATGTGGTACTGTCTGAAATGCAGTCTCTGGGGTACCTGCAATTTTAATATAGTCAATAACTATCCAACGGGTAATAGTTACTGATTTATTGACCTGTTTCCTCCACCTTCTGTTATTGGTTGTCCTCATGTATGGATAATTGGATAATTTGGATGATTTTCATAACAACTGGACTGGATTCATTATAATGAATTACTCATCTGTAGACTTCTCTTTTTGTCATCTAATTGGAAATTTGATAGCTGGTAGATGAAAATTATAATATATGAATAGCTTTTTTACATAAAGCAATTTTTTTACTCAATATTTAGCTATAGGCGAATACAAAAAAATGAAAAATAAACTATTTAAAATAGGTTAGAAAAATATGAAAAAATAGATCAATGCGAATATCGACAGCAAGTGGGTTGTAATTCTATTCTGTTATGCATCCACTTTTAGCGTTTTATATTACGTGTATCTGCGTTACACACTTCCGGTTTTTTATAATGAAAATATAATGATTTCATCCTGATTCACTATGTTCAGCAAAAGCTAAATTTTTAATTATTTAAATGCTTTAATTTCTCTCAGTATAGTTTTTGTAATGTTGACGTATTTTTTAATCCTTGATTTTATCGTGGAACACAGAATTTTGGGGTGAATGGAAGAAGGGTGTGGTTAAATATTCATGATCTTGTTCAAACTAGGAATGTATTTATCTGATTTGACAGATAAATTGTGCCGGAATAGTAAGGGTTTATTTTAGCTGATGCTTTAGAATGACTGGAATGTGAAACATATTTTCATACTGGCGTTATTCTGATGACGTTAAATATAATTATTTTCAATGTTATACAATTTTACATTATATTGTATATAGTTTTTTTTTAAATATATTTTGTAACTTTGTCAGTCATAAATGTTTGTTTATCTCTATATATTATTTCAATATTTCTAACGTTTTTTTCATTAGTTTTTCATTACTGCAAATTTCATTCAAATTCCATATATTGTAAGTTAATTAGCATTACGATATATTAAAACTAATTTTATTTACTAAAGCGATTTTTATAGTGATATGCCCCATACTGTAAATGTAAGCATACTTTTATATATTTATTGTAATGTTTTTATATAGTATAACTTGACTATTACATCTCGATGATAGACCCTAAAGAGCCTCTGGTTAATTTTTTGTGCACAGTATACAAATTGTGTTTGAAATTTTTTTTATTATTAATATTATTATAGATAAACTGAGAAGACAAAAAGTGTCAAAAAATTTAACAAATATATATTTTTGGAAAAATATAGTATTACGATAATTAGTAGTTTTTTATCCAAAATTATATGTCTGACTCTCAGTCATAAGATTTACTAATTTAATATTATACACATTATGATTTTAAATGAATGCATTATATATTTGAAAACAATATTTATAAGGAAATAATGTAGCTCTAATATCACTCTAATATCATAAAATAATATTAATTATTATTTTAACTTAAGGTCAGCTCGTTTCATCGGCAAATCAGAGTTCAGCAAATTATTGACTCATATTCTTTGTTCTATATATTTTTCTTATAACTTAGTGAATATGGTTGCAAATATTAATTTAACATATTATATTATTATTAATATGCATGCATTTGTTATGAAGTATTTTTTTACTAAAATAAATGTAATTGAATCGAGAATGTGTTGCTTCCAAACCGCCACACCAAGATCTATAAAAGTTTTTTGATTATATTAGTTTGTTTTATTAAATGTTTGTCAATATATAAGTAATACAATATAATGCAACAGCTAATAGAATAATGCAACTGTCATATGATCATTGATTTGTGAACTCGGTAGTTCGTAAAATATATTTTATACAACATTTTGCAAATAATTAATTTCCTAGTTTAACAAAAATATTTTGGAAAATTAAAAAAATACGATGAATTAAAATGGAATATCATAAAGAGTGGTATTATTGTGTGGTAAAGAGAGGTATAGAGTGGTAAAGAGAGGTATTAATTATGTAATACTATTATACAGGCCGGTTTCACTGAGTCAGAGAACAATGGACAGAAATGGGTTTCAGACAAATACCCCCACCTCCTTCCCCTCCAGATGGCGATCGAGTGGTACGATGAGCACAAGGTGGTGGACCTTCTCCCCAGGGATGACAGTGGGGAAGCAGTCACCGTTACCCAGGACAACAAGAGTCGATACGTGGATCTCTATGTGAACCAGGTGCTCAACATCAACTGTGACCTGCAGTACCGGGCCTTCCATCAGGGCTTCCATCATGTCTGCGGTGGGATTGTGCTCCAGCTCTTCCAGCCTCTTGAACTGCAGGTAATTAACTCTTTCTCTCACTCATCTCTAAATGTTGCATTTAATCAAAGAAAAAATGTAATGTAATATTTTGATAAGATTGTAATGCTTTGGGCCAGGCCGATTATCTGTTTTTATTTTGTACTATTACAATATTTAATTTCTGATGTGTATTTCTATGGCAGAGGATATAGCTCCAATAGTGCTTCAAATTTGAATTTGTATTATTTGTATTTGATAAATTTTAAACAAAATAATTTTTTTAATAAATTCAGTGTATTCAGAATTTCAGAAGAATAATCAGTTAGTACGAATATTGAAATATCGATTCCATCTTATATAAATTGTAATATTGTTATTCGGGTTTAATCGCTATCCAACATATGCACGCTTTTAAAATTACATCCATTTACGACTCAAAACTGTAACCTTGAAACCCGTATCATTAGAAATCCTTAGTTAGTTATTTTTCTATTAGTGTAATCGATAAGGTATTTTTGTCAATCCTTTTTGTAAATATGTTGTAATACGCTGCAACTAAACTATATCACACGATGTTGCATGTTCCGTATTTTATAATGTTGTATATGACAGAGTGGCGCAGGAATCCTTACAACAGGTAGGAAAACAATATTTTGTTTGCATATTGGTTTGAAAATAATTTTTTTCTCATAACTGTTGATATGGTGCGTTTGCTATTTTATTTATATGGTATTATTTCCACATCTGCAGATGCTCATTTACAATAGTATTGACGATTCAGAAACTATTTAACTCCATCAAAAGTGACTAATTATTTTACATTTTATATTGTTTTGATATATTGACTTACATATTTTGTTGTATTACTTTTTTATGTGAATTTTGAATTTTATTTGCACAATAATATAATTATGTTGCGTATATACAATATTTGTTTCACTTACATTTCACGTACGAGAATATATTTTTAAAATAATTTTTTTACAGGATTATTTGCTTATTAATGTATATACCGGATTTCCGCGCAACAGAAATCTCATTCGTTAAATCAATCGAAAAAATATAGTTTAACTTATAATGCATAGAAATAACAGATAAACAATCTTTAATTAAAAACAGCTAAAGATAGATTGTGGCACATTTTTTTACATTAGTTATATTATAATATTATAATAGAAAAATTGAGTTTCATTTTTTATCTAGAATTTTTTTTTATAAATACCTGTGAAAAGGAGAAAAAATTATTATCATGTTATATATTATTGACAGGATAACTCTAATATATTTCCATATAATTAAAAATGTAGATGTTTCAGTATATGTTAGATATAAAATAATATGTAATATCATTTTGCTCCTATCTCTCATACTCAAGGAGACCAAATATACTTTAATGTTGATGGGCCTATTGTGTGCATTTTGTTTTAAAGGTTTCAGACATTTCTGCGGTATTTTAAAGATGTTCTTGAATATTTAAAATGTATTATTTTATATATTTTTTGGATATTTTAATGTTTCATTCAGTATTAATACAAATTTGATAAATCAGAGGTATGAGATATAAAACATAATTTATAAATGTTTTTGGAAGTGTGCAATTAGATGGCTTGATTTATCATTTATTGCATTAACATAAAATATAATGAAATAGATCAATGTTATCTCGTTTAAGTTATTATATAATTAGCTATATAGGAAAAATACATAATATTCAAACGTATTTTTTATTGAGGAATTATTTCAGAGCTATAACGCTTTGAGACACTGTCGGTTAAATTGCAGTTAGTAATTATTGATAATATAAATTTTAACTAAAATGATATCACTCAACGTGCAATAGAGACTTATTGATTTACTGATACACTCTACTAACAAATAAATAAGAATATAATTACGATAATTTTTATGAAGATTTTTTACGTTGTCCCAAATTGCAATAGTGCCATATTTAATTTTAGTATTTTATTATGGTTTTTTCTGTAACAGGCTTCACCAAATAGCTGCTTAATTATGATATTTGCTAATACTTTTTAAACGCTGGAACTTGAGCATGTTTCTCTACAATTCGCTCAAACAGTAATAGTAAATGAACATATTCCATTCAATTCTTCAACACCACCACAAAACAAATCAAATGTAGGAAATAAAAAAGAACCAGAAATTTTCAAAGCGACTGTCAAATATAAAACAACATTTTAAAATAATATTAGGATGGCTTAAAGGAAAAAGCAACATTCATGACTAAACTGCAAAAAGGTAAAAAAAGGAATAAGTTATCATCAAACCACAAATATATATACTTTAAAATGTTTACAATCCAAACATAGCTTGTACTCTATTTAAAACAGGCATAGAGTGATAAGATGGCAAGTCAAATCGGTGGATTTAAAAGACAGTATTCTAAATCCAAAAAAAGCAGAAGAATAATTGGGGACAGGCGGATTATAAAAAAAAACACATGTTGTGTAAAAATGATGTTTATAATAAAAAAGGAAAGATAAGATGTCAAAACAATTGTGCGGGACTTTGAACTTTCATCGGCTATCTAACTCTCTCCCACTATATATATATATATATCTCACTCAATCTCTCTCTCTCTCACGCAGGCAATGGTGCTCGGCTCGGACATGTACAACTGGTCGGAGCTGCGCAGCAGTTGCCAGTACGGCGGCGAGTACTGGGACAAGAACCCGGTGATCCTCTGGTTCTGGGAGGTGTTCCATCAGATGACCGACGAGGAGAAGAAGAAGTTCCTGCGCTTCCTCACTGGCTGTGATCGGGTGCCCATCATCGGCATGAAGGGACTGGAAGTGAGCCACTCTACCGCCTGCTCCATTTTGCCACAGTCCTCCCTTCTTCCCTCACTTGTTGGTTGAAACTAAATTACACGTTCCTGTAGTCATGGATTTCCTGGAAGAGTGATGTTTTTTTTTTAAATTTGTTCTTAAAAGTGACGGAAAAGTTCTAGAAGTTGGCAATCTGATTATAATTAAAATTTAAGTCTGTTTCAGTTACGTGCTGTACGCTTGACGTCACCGCAACAGTATTGTAAAAATAATATTAAGTTTAAATTAAACGTTGTGAAAAGGTTAAAACATTTGCCACTCATTGAAGGTTCAAAAAAGACTTCTAGTTCTCCGGGATACAATCCAATTAATTTGAAAGCTCACGAATTAAGAACAACAGTCTTTTTAAATGTGGAATTTTATTTAGGATCATGAAAAATTAATGGAATTTCATCCAAACCCGGCTTATGAGCCTATTATAAATTGAGTGAATAATATATTGATTAAGTTCTTATAATATTAGTAGAAATCTCAAGATAAACCAACAAATTAGTATGGAGCACTTAATTTTGAAAATGTTTTTTTTAAAGTTTATGAAAATTTCAAGCATCTAATATACCAATATTTTATACTTTTTCCCCAAACAAGAATAGTCATAAATCACAATAAGAACCTAGAAATGAACATTAAATATTTTAATGATGCAATTTGTTTATTTACGGCTAGTTTTGGTGCGGATCTGTCAAGGTTCCTACAGTTTTGGAAAACCGAGAAAGGTTAGACGATTATTCATTTTTAATTCAAGATCTGGAAAAGTGATGGATTTAAATAAGTTATGAAACATTTCTAAAGTTTCAACATTTTTATGCCAATACAGTTTCCATTTAAAAATGAGATCATATTCTATTAACATTAATTGTGTCATATTGTTTCCAATATTCCATTATTATTTTTACTAAAATAATCGACATAACTTTGTATATAAACGTGTGTATTTGGATAACATAACCTATATTTAATTATTTTATTTGATAGTATAATAATAATATTAAGTTTTAAAATTATTGTATTATGTTTTAGTCGGAATTGAAAACATTTTTAGGTTCTTTAGTTTTCGTTTTATATAGGATGTTAAAAAGTCACAGAAAATGTCTGGAATGTTACTCTAATCAAACAAACATTCAGCTTTTCAGTGTCGTAACCATTTAAGCCAGGTGTCATAAGATAATGTCTTTATCTATATTATATTCTATAGCCTAACGCCGCTAATGTACATTGTGTCATACTATTCACCCTTTTTCGCTAATATTGATTATCATATTGAGTTGCAAAGTTGAAATTAGTAATGAAACGAATAGACGTTGTTATTTCAGTCTTCAATCACTGTAGATCAAATCGCATTTAGTCAACAGTCTTGTCTGTCGATTGATTTAAAGTGTTTTATCTAAAGTTTATTATCCTAGCCTTTCTCCTCTGTCCACGCTCCACACCAGAAGTATATTAACTCTAAAAATGTATATACATAAAATGTAAAATGTAAAATGAACTATATGTATAGTATATAATTGAAGTTGTGTCTATATCTTCTTTGTAAAACATAATATAATGAAACTGTGAAATATTGATGTAAAAATGTCATTATGTAGCCGTTATGCTGGTTATATTGACTTTTTGACTCTGAATATAATGGTGATTTATGGTACTCGGGATACTTCCAAATGATTTTTTTCTGGTTATTTAATTCTATATATACACCCCATAAATCAATAAGAAATATGTGTTAACCATCAAGGGGTGAAAGGTGAAATGGGAATATTTTTCACTCGCGCATTGATATATATTTAGGGGAAACAAAAGGGGAAAATTGTTGAGTTTTGTTGTGTAAGTTAAAAACTTACTTTTTTCGAGCCGGTAAGAATATCATTCTTTTAGTAAACTACTCATATTAGCCTGGCTTTGTCCCTGCTTAACATGATGAAAATATTCGCTTTTCTTCATTCGTCTCCTACCTAGTTTCTTTGAATGCGTTGCCATAGTAACTGAATAAGTTGTTGTTGAGATTAAAGAGTAGAATATTGAGCGATTTTTTGTGTTCCTGTCTATCCGCCAATGTAATGTAGGATGTGACATCCTTCGATTGTATTTAGTCAAATGGATTGGTAAAGTTGAGGATAGTATAAAGTGAGTCGACGTAGGCCATATAGTTTATAATAATATGTTCCATTTGAACTATGAACATGATTTTTCATAAATTTTGTTAAGCTCTTAATTTGGTTACATTTTCATAAAGATGTATACATCACACGGAGTAGGTATGCACAATTTTCATTAGGCCTATGTCAAGTTCCATTATTTTACACACTTTTTTGTTACAATATTTCTTAGGCGATCTTACGTTCATTATCGTTGATTCGTCCTAACGTTTTTATTTAGCCGTAATAGTATCCAGTCGATTAATATTAGAATAAGAAGCTGTTTTATCATAAGTAAAGCACGGGGTCATGTTGCAACTATATTACATAATATTATATTTATACTTGTGTTCATAATATCTCCCTCTACACCTCTAATCCTTTTGTTGCTTTCTCCTGTGACTATTTTCTTCTTCTGTATTTCATTATATCATTATTTTTTATTCACTCGATTTTTGTTCACTTAATTATATTTGTCAACTAACTCATCCTTTTATAGCCTAGTGGGAAGATCATATTACCTTTATCCTGTCGTTTGTGTCCTGAAATATTGAATTATTATTAGATTAAAATTGTTTTTTTAAATGTTTTTTTAACAGTCACTCTTTATTTATCTTAAATTTCTTCCACTAAAAAGATTATCTATTATCTGTGTAGGTTTTAATCTGATCTCACTATACTACCGACTATCTGTTTTTAAAAATATACTAAATCTCTTATCTTTATCATTTTTAAGGTCTGTTGTTAACCAATTGTTATCTCACTATTGATAATTCTGATAATTTAAAATATAGATTTTTCATAAATATAATAAGTAAATCTGTCACAAAACTGATTCTTAATTGAGTGGTTTTTCCTCTAATTCTTCATTAATCCTTTCTTCTCTTTCACCGGAGCCCTCTCGCTCGCCTTTAACCCCCCATTCATTCTCTCTCTGCGTCCAGATTAAGATCCAGCCAAGCGGATCCGACGACAACCATCTGCCGGCGGCTCACACTTGCTTCAACCTCCTCGACCTCCCCAAGTACTCCAGTAAGACCATCCTTCATAACAAACTCCTTCTTGCCATTGAACACACGGAAGGATTTGGCCTCGTTTAAACCCCCCTCCTACTTGCCTTCCCTATGTTACCTCTTACCTGTTATATATTGTGCCACACTACCGACGCATCTTTCAAATATACAATAGTTATCTTCTATTAAGTGGAGGTATACATGATTACATATCTAGGAACAATCTGTTAATTCAACTGCTTTTTAATCTGTTCGGTAGACTTTTTGATTTGTACCATAGAAGTTAATACTATGCAGACATAACTATAACACATTATTTTCATTTGTCAAAAACCTTCCATTCTCATAAACTCATAATTTCTCTTACCTTTTTCTAATTAAAACACGTGTTATTTTTACAAACCATTTTTTATTATTTCTGTTCATCTGTTAATCTTTCACCATTATTTCTTATTCTGAAATATTGCTTTCTAAAGGTAAATTTGTACGTACTATTATAACACTGAGCGTGAACACCTTCGTGAATTAAACGTTTAAATATTTTTAATTCTGCTGTTGACAAATTACATGACCAACTTTAGAAAGCAAGTTATTGCTTCTATTTCATTTGCTTGTAATATAATTTCATTAGTATCGCTTATTAGATCTAAAACATCTTCCCAACTCCTGACTGTTAATTTTGCTTTTCATACATAGCTCATTTGTGACGAACTAACTACTTTTTTATTCTGTTATTGTTTTAAGCTGTCACACTTCACCTTGTCGATTGCTGATTTCCTTTATTAAAATCTTGAATTATTTTTACTTTTGCCTTTTATATAACCTATTCGCTTGTTTGTAAATAATATAATAGTGGATAGTGTAATGAACACTAACAGAAATCACACTAATAAATGCAAAAAGACATCATGTTGCTTTATTTGAATTTGATTATTGTGTAGAGTAATTCTGTATTACGAAAGAGATTTTAGGTTTAGAGAAGTGATAAAATAATATAACAAAATCAATAATTATCTTAATATGCATATAGAGCCTACATGCAAATGTATGCTTATATGTCGCATAATATTGTACAGTATATTTTAGAATAACTAATTACAAAACAGTTCAAATAATCTTCAAACTCGGATTACAATTATTCAAAAGTACTTTTTAAACTCTTCGCCTGTCAATATATTTTCCAACGGTGGGAACACTACTTGCGATAAATAATGATTGCTGACTTCGTAATTTAATTTTTAAATTTACAACTCATTTCAGGTCAACTGAGATTGAACATTTGACGCCCCGTTGACTAACGAATTCTGAAATGTTACCATAGAGATATTTTATAGCTTATTCGTCAATGATGTGTATGCCTCCTTTCCAATTTGAATCAACAGATTTTTAATATTTTATTGTGAAATACATCCGTCCTCAAATTAGGAATAGTCACGTGATTTCAATTTTCATAAGATTCCAGGCAGTGCTTTTCCATATAGTTTGATAAAATTGGCAAGATATATATATAATGATGACGATTAGATGTTTAGTTATAAATGAAAAATATTAAGGAAAACTTTACTAGTATGTATTAATTTTGAACGCAGCATGTCCATTTATTTTGTTTGAAAATATATGAAATATACAAAAATCTATGTTTGATCAATATTATTAACGCTTAATTTTAATCCATATACTATATTGTGTTTTTTATTTGTTGCTTGTTCTGTTGTTTAGTTAATTTTTTCATCGAAGTTTAATCAAAGAATTGAATCGAACTCCACACCCCTTTCCCAACATGAGCTATGAAATATGTAAAGTGCTATTATGGGCCCCTTCCCCTCCATCACCTCCATCCTTCTCCCCCGCCTTTCCCAACCTCACAATTTTTAAAATTATTTATATAAAATAATATAACTTCCTGGAGAGCTGAAAACGGTCAGCAATTTTGAAAATATAAATCAATATTAATAATTATTTAAGTTTTATGAACTTTGATTGAATCTCATTTGAAAAGGCATATTTCGTTAGTTTTCCCCCCAAAATTTGCAGTTTAAAAAAGTTGGAAAATAATTAATTTCAGTTGATAGAAATTATAGTATCCTATTGGATGTAAACATGAAATTAACATGTTTCAACTTAGAAAAACGAATGCAATAGTATCTTATATTCAAACGTATACAAAATATATTTCTGTTTCTCATAAATATTTATTTCGTGTTTAAAATTTGGTTAAAATCTTTTTAGTTCGTGTTGCGAAAAAGTATGTAATTAGTTAAAATGTTTATATGAAATTATAGAACGTTGAAATTTTTAATTAAGAAAAAACAACTCTATTAGCGAGGGGTTATTTGTCATATTTTCACTTGTTTAAAATGTAGCTTCGTTATAGACATTTTAACATATTTTGGCCAGGCCATTACATTTTTAATAAATAGCGTACAAACGAAAGAATGCTTTATATGCATTGAACTATAATTGTAAAAAAGAATGCAAAATTTGAACTAATGTAATTTTACCTGAAAACATAGGACCAAAAATCCTAATAAATCATCTGTAAAATACATCAATTTTAGTTTTATAGTCATACGTTACGATGGTTACATAATTAGGAAAATAAATGTAATATGATTTTACAAACACAACATCTTAAGTAATTTTGAGGTAGCTGTTTTCATCTAAACTAATTTCCTTCGGAACACTATATAGATCTATGCTTCACCAAATTGACTTCATGCGGTTTTAAAATGTAGGTAATTAAATGATATATTTATTGAGTGATCCAGCTTTAATTCGCCAAAGCAACCAAAAAGTCTAATATTTACAAAGATGACTTTACCTAAATGTCATATGTTTGCTAAAAATATATAAAATTATTTTTAGTGATTTTACGCAGTATTCAATAAACTTTTTTCTTTCTACAATTTGCATTTTACTCTACATAACTTTTTGAGTGTATAAATTGAAGTATTTGTGACTAATAATACACTACTCGAACACTTATTTCCTATTTCTTTGGAAACATTTAAATTGTCTTTATGAACGTTTTGTGAAAGTTTAATCAAAATTAGTGTTACGTGTATGAGGAAAACAGAATTATGCATCCCAGCTTTCTGAAGCTCGAAACAGCCCACTATAAATAGGATTAAATAGACATATTTTTCTTTCTCTAGATAGATTTTAACTTCAGTAGAACATGCGTTCAATATGTTAATTTGTTTCATCAATCTATGTAGACCTACTGACAGGATTGTTGGTTAGAGCAGAGCAACTGTAATTAATGATCACAGTTATCTTTTCGTATATTATGATAAAGACTTTACCTAAATGGTATGGTATTAGAATTTCATCCAGTTAGAGCCTTTTTGTCCTCATAAAATGACAACGACGTAATTTTATTCGCAGGAGATATATGAATTACTCTATAAACACGATTTAACATATCAACCGATAAATAATAAATATCTAATCAGCCTATTGGGAAATTAAACATAACTGTGGCCTAGAGTAAGATATAAAAATTATAATTTCAACAAACTTCGACAACTATGCACTGATATATAATTCAATGGTATCCCGGAGCTCCACGATAAAATTGCTTATAGTTAGATCCATAAAACAAAACAGAAATCTTACCCTTTGACATACGGCTCTATCTATATTGACTCAGATCTCGATAATATTAATTCTCATATCTCTTACCGGCATCGATTCAGAAAAAGTTTCTATACAGGGGGTTCATGGGGGAAACCAAGGAGATTGGAAGCAATAGATCCCGCCTGGTTATATATTCTGCGCTGGTTGCATGTCCCTAAAAGTCAGTGCCAATAATTCCTATATTGGCATACTGCCAGTGCAAGGCCATCAACCTCATCATTATACTATCCAAATAAATGGTATAGTGAGTGAGTTGCATGGTTAGTTTTCCTGTCGCTATAAAAAAACTCAAATTTAATTGTTCTCACTCAGAGTCAAAATGGCTCGGCGATTATATCGTATACTCATCACACATGCTTTGTCAATAATCGGAAATAATTAAAACCGTAATTAATTTCTATAAAACTTATTACAAAAGGGCTATTAGATCCAGCTAAAATATCATAATTCACTATTTAATTATATCGCTAAATAGATATAATATTTTGTGTAAGCTCAACCTCGAAATAGGCTATAAACATTATTTTACAAAGTTAAATAAAAGTTTTATATTAATTAAGCTGTTAAATATTATTATTATTAACTATTTAATTTTGTATAACACGTTAGACTTGACAACTATAAGTCGAATATTTTCATCATTTTAGAATAATTTAATAGCATTTTGAAATAATGTATGAACCAAATTCGCGATAAATGTATACATTAAATAATATTAAAAAAATTAATGAAAATCGTGAATATATATTTCCTAAAGCGTGAATTTTATTAACTATCTTTTGATTATTGTTTTGAAATTTTATATTAGAAAACCAGTTAAAAAATAAAGTTTTTGATAGCTATTTTTCGGATTCCACAGTCAAAATATTTATTTCAAATTCAAGAATTGGATTTATGTTTATAAATCAATTTGTTGAGAATATAAAATATTATAATATTATAAAATTTATTATAGTATAATAGTGAGAATATAATTATTTTATATACACGAGAAAAAGGTATGTTATTTAAATTTTTACTTCAAAATAATAGTGACTGAATAGTAATTATAAATATAATTATTAAAAAGTTAACGGTAATGCTGGGTGCATTTATTCTACAATTTTTTTAATAGGTAACCACATTGTAATCCAATTATGTTTTTGACATTTACTGATTCTACATTTGGAAGTATAACATTTTCTGACTGGTATACTTTATTTGTTATATTTATATTATTTATTTTAGTGTTAACCGGCATTTACACCTTAAAAGTTTCCGGTAGTTTCTAGTAATTTTTAAAGGTTTCTAAAATTTCTATTGTATTTGCTACATCATTATTTAATTTGACCTATTTTTCACTATCTATATTGTTTAGAACATTTTTTCTGATGAAGAATTGAATAATTCGAGTTTTATTCTTAAAACTGTTGATTTAGTTAACTCGTACTCAATGTTGTAGAGTTTAAAATCAGTTTTTTTACAATACAATCCCTGGTTTCAAAAAACTAAGAAGCAGCGTAACAACAACAGAAGGCAGCTCGTCAAAGAGGATAAAAAGAGCTTCTGACTGAGAGTTTTGTGATTTTGGTACTTTTTCGTAAAGATGGGCATCACTGATTTTAGAAACTGCATCTCCACTTAAGAAGTTTGTTGTTCACAATTTGGTACAGTCTTTTGATTCCATATTTTTTCTCGAAATTTGTCAGAGATCATTGGCGATTGGATAAAAAATATTTGATTGCTTTTATAATTCCTCCAGACTATATATGTGACTGCTTGTAGAGACATGCAACCACTGATTTTTCACATGCCACAAAACCACATGTTTTTTTAAAATTTTGAACCTATCTTGATACTTCACAGGTAACCATTTATAAAAATAGTTTAAAATTTGCAATCCCCAGGCATTCAACATAATCTCCAAATTGATAATAAGCTGCAGAAAATGCATTATGCATCTTGTGAATGATACATGAACGAGGTTAAGATTCAGATCTTTAACTTTTTTTGTCAAAGAAGTTTTCATCAGAAATCTGCTTGTACCCTGCATACATAGCTATACAATTATAAACAATATGCAAACATGACCATGCAGATGAATAGGAAAAATAGATTTTAAATAACACAAAAATTAATACATAATTAACATTTAATTCAGTATTAAAATAAATTCATGAAAATTTATGAGACCAAGCTTGTGAAGTTAAAGCCGGCTTTTGACCCATATTTTTTTAATAAATCGTATTAACACATCGGACGACCCCTGCTTTGGTTATTTTAATCATATAATACATATAATAATTGTAATTAATCGGCTAATCTTGATAGAGCTAGGCAGAAATATTGCAACAGATCATTATTTTACCTCATCTGCCATTTCGCAATTATCATTAAGCCTGTAATAACGACAAATGACGCTGGTTGGCACTACCCGAAACAAGAAGAGTACCAACAGCAGAAAAAATTCCAGGAAGGGGGGGCGCCAAAGGGTTGAGTATACCAAGATATAAACAACTTCATCTGTTCGTTCTTTGACAAAGAAATTCCATTCGGTTTAGTTCATAAAAGCACACGAATACTATTCACATTGAGGATAAACAAACCTGAAATTATGAAATTTATAATGAGACGAAATTATCTGTGGACACTTTTGAAAAATGGTGTCCAAATATCAATTTCAGAAGATATGTTGTCGGTGGCGGTATATGGCATATTTATGAACTATAATACTTATACGTATGTGGGTTAATTTTACAGGATAATTAACAGGATGCTGAGAATAAACTGTAATTTATCTCGTTATCAATTTATACTGTATACTCGAGATCATATATTTTATTTCATCGTATAAAGGGTGAATCTGTTTATGCAATTTAGTTATTTATGGATAAATAAATATAAGAAGATATAAAAGCAGCAAATTACTTTTCTTTTATAACCTTTTCAATTTAAATCGATCCTTGAAATGATCAAATTTGGCTCTCTTGTGGCGGTGTTAAAGAAGATTAAATTTGGTATGCAAGGTGGTTACTCACGTGGGACAAGAAACTTTAGGCATTCCTCATATTTTTTGAACTGTCAATGTTGTCCTTTATACCCATTAACGAATCGATTGAACTTCTATCAAAGAGTGCTGCATCGTTAAGTTAATGGAGTTCCACTTCCAATTTTGCAAAGAAAATAGTTGATCGCAATTTTTAGCAAAATAGTAATTGCATCTTCAATATTTATAACAAATATATTGCATATCTAAATTCACTTATATCAGTTGCTAAAACAATTATTTTGAAAACAAAATTAATTCATTTGATTTTGGTCAAAAATTCCGCTAATTTTAGATATTTTGAATATGGAAAATAAAAACTAGTACTTTTATTTTGACTTTTTCTATTTTGAATATGAAAGTTAACTTTAAATAAACATATTATTTCCATCAAAAAGAATTTAATAAAAAATAGTGGACAAATAAGCATAATTTAATAATTATTACTTGTCAATCATGTACTAGTATTTATTATTAATGCTAAACAAATTACACAATTATTTTTAAAATTATGTTCCGGGAAATGCATTATCTTTAATTAAGAGTGACCAATAATATAGACCAATCGATTAAAGACCAATCGATTAAGGACAACATCTGTAAAGAAAAACATTCGAGGTCTGCAGACAAAATCATTAACAGAGAAAAAATAAAAAACCATAAAAACTAAAAGAAAAGTTTTATTTTTAAATAATGACGTTTGAAATTAATGAAGATAAGCTCTTGTCGACAAGAATGAGATAGACGGTTCGAGGTTCACGGCAGAAAAGAAAGTAGGAGAATGCTTCCTAAGCTAAGAGGACCTTGCGATATGTTGATGGAGCTCAATTGGCCAATGCGAGTGGGGAGACCTGGAAGATCTAAAAAAGATGCAATAGATACAATCTTCTTCGAGAGGTATTTGTTAATGACGCAACAAAGATTAAATTATACGGTATTAAATACGGTGAAGATCTGTCAACGCCTTAGAAGTGTCCAAACATTTTGTTTGGAAGACGCAGGACTATACACGAGAAAATCTATTCAAAATGCCCTGTAGCCGATGAATTGAAGCTTTGGTGAAACTTCCGAGAACGACATTGCAATAGTGCAATTTGGCAAAAAACTAATGATGAGTTTGATTATTTTAGTATGGACGAATGCGATTGAGATTTCTTAGAAAAAGAACCAAGGGTTTGCAGATAGAGCGCAACTGATATTTATAACTATTAAGCTGAATAAAAAAGATGTAAAAAATTTAATAATTATTTCCAGGTATTCAGCAAAATAAAAAGCATAATGTATAGAGATTTAGAAAAAATGTTGAAACACCGTTCCATCCTCCCATGTCAAAATTCTAAAAATGGCGGTGAAAAACAGTCAAAACTTTTGAAATCAATATTTAAAAGATCTCCATATATAGTATATCAATACGTTACATAAGTATTTAAAAGATTTGCATATTATAATACGTCTTCGATTAATTATTTAAAGAGTAATGATTAATGACAATATTTGCCTGTAGCGATCATTTCAATTACTTCTGATTCCTTCAATTGCTTGTTCCCGCGAAGATATATTGATAAACATAAATAAACCCGAGATCCACCCCGTTTCTCGACTTCTCAAACGGAAAGATCGGACGCAGCTCTGAGTTATTGATTAAATGGTTGGCTGGCTGTGACAGTCACCTCCCTCTGATTATATAGGATAAAAGATTTATGTGGTCCTTATAGCGTAGTCCCCCGGACGTATACCCGGAATTTCGACTATGGGGTCAATTGCCGCTGGCGCCAGACTTTTTAAAATAAATGTAGATCTTCTAAATGAATGTATCACGGAATTGCCCATATAGCTTTAATTAAGGGCGATGCTGATCACATTTATATCCAAAAAAGTTGGTTTAAGCTGGTTAAAAATACTGCCAATAAAAATTTCACGACCTACTATATTTTAGTTTATTAATATTTATTGACATTCTTTAAAAAGATCGATACAATTTAAGTTAGCATTTTAACGGAAATTAATTATTTAGCCAACAAATTTGAAGAAAATAACAAACAAAAAAATGTTAACCTTTCAACCTCCAATGAATTAAATTGTTATTAAATATTTGTCATTATATGTTTTGTGATGTTTATTAAATAAATTATAATTTTATGCCTTATTTTGTATAAAAAGAAACTTTAAATATTTAATAGTTAAAGTTCGCCCAATTCTGTCATACTCACTTTGTTATTTATTGTATACTACTATATTCTATAAAAAATATTTCCAATAAATAAATATTAAAGTATTATTTTTATATAATATTAAAAAAACTAAATGGATGTTTTAATTGCCGAATTTTTAAAGTCTAATTATTGTAAACTATTTCAATTAATTAAAAAATATTAAATATTAGTTTATAGTTCGTTTTACAGCTTATTTTTAATATTAGTCTGTATATGTACTTTTCTTGTCCTTTCAACTGCAAGTGTATTATAAAAATTGAACAATTTTCATAACTTTTGCAAATTCTCAAAAATGTAACAATTTGGATAAAATCAAAATGATATTGTGTTCCTTATACTTTAACATATACTTTATATTCCTTACACAGTAAAAGTGGATCAAAATAATCAGAAATAAAGATGCTTAATTTTCACAATTTGTAATTGTAGATATCATATTCAAGACGAGACATCGCAATCCAGAAATAATTATTCTAACAAAAATAAGCAGATTTCTGAAAAACCATATACTAGTTTTATTGTAATTATCATTCGAAGTTTTCAGACTCCTAGCATTGTAGAGTTATAATAAAATATGCCTAATGAAATATATTTATATAATATAAACAGCAGCGAAGCCCAATTGTTACTTACGAATATATAATGTAAGACATAATTAATTGTATATCTTATTACCTTTCCTTAATATCTTACATTTTTATTATTATTAATGAATAAAAAGTGATTATATTTGTAGTCAGAAATTTATCTGAATATTCCAGGAACAATATTATGCAGTACTGAATAATCCTATTTGATAACTAAATAAATGAGATAAATTCTACACAATGTCAATATTGAGAAGGTATTTACTATTTTATGTTAATTTAATTTATTAACACAAATACCGTGTTCGTTAATTTTATTTGAAAATATAAAGTTTTGTATGAAATGATTTGAAAACTCAATTATATTATAGCTAGTATACAATAGAGTATATATGTATTAAGTTATCCCAAATTATATAAAATTAAAGTGAGAAGCAAAGTTTTATACATGTAATAATATAATAATCGTAATATAATAGATGTGCTGTTAAATACCATATATTCGGAACCATGAATCAAATGAAATTAATAGACAAGGACTTCAATAGAATATAGCTTAAATATGCTGGTTGTCATAGTAATATATATAAATATGTACGATGTACGATGTATATGACATTAATAACTTTCAAGGATTAATTGGCTGCCTAGTATAAATAGTTGGGGAAGTGGGGTCAATAGTTATACGATTTGGTAGTGGGAGACATAGAGACAATTTACAACGATGACATAAATTGATGCAAGTTTGCGCAATAAGCGTGTATAATATATATATATGTATTATATGCATATATATACCTAATAATAGCAAAAAAAGCATATTACAGTATAGGAAGATAAGCAATGTATAGTATATGTTCATTGAATTAACGTAGGGTAAGTATAGGCATATTGTTATGTGTGTTATCTAAGTGTATGTCGTCAATGTATTAAGGATAAAAGTAATACCCACAATGCTATCATTATCATAATCAACTATTTTATAATGATAAAATATAAAGTACAGCATAACAAAATTCTATGTAATATATGTATCATAAGACAAGTACATAAATATTGAGGCAGAAAAATCAATCAACAAATAAATTATTTATGGCAAAAATGTAAGTATTTATATATGTATAGCAACAGAATAGAACGCATATATATCTAAGAAAAAAACACAAGAATAACAATCAAATTTCACTCCATCGATTTAAATCAGATACAATTATATATTTTAATGTAATAATGGTTGTGTATAATAACTCGTTATGTAATCACTATGGATTAATGTCAAATAACAAGAGTGTAAATATATAAATAATATTATAGACAAGTGTTGTGCCTGGGAATAATTCTAAATAGTCAATAGGTTTTGCTATCGCGTATAATATATAATTGGTATTGGGAAGTATAGGGGAAGAAATTAGGCAATATTGAATCAAAATAAATTGTAGTTAACAGCCCTTGGGCGTATAGCAACTGAATTGTATACTGCAACCATCACAGGCAGAGTTCGTACAAATATCGATAATTGTTTTTTTTATAGTAATTTATTATGTATTAAGAGTAATATATAAGCAAAACATCTGTAGAGTAAAATATTAGACGACTAGTCAGGCCTACATCTCTGAAAAGGAGACATCTACTTCTTCACAAACTGGATGCTCGACGACATACTTCAGAACCAGTTCTTTCACCTCGCCTGAAGGATAAATAAATAGATGTAGTTATTATAAAGCACGGCCAACGGAACACACTTTTTATAAAAGAAACTGCATGTTGATCAACGTTGATCCTAATTTTGTCAACAAGAAACTTAATCATTTTTTTTGCTTTCAATTCTACCTCTTATCTTTTATCGAAGTAGACTTTTCCAGAATAATTTTTTTATTTCAGTCTATAAAGTGCACCATATTTGAATTCCTAGGGAAATACTAATTAAATGAAAAAATCAATGTATAATATTCGTAACTTTGTTTTAATTAATAAATATAAATATCGTTAATTATGCTCGCCTATTATAATTAAGTATTCCTGCACGTTTAGAAGTAAAATACAGATATAAACTTTCACCAAATATAGTTTAGCAATATGCTGCAAGTATTATAACGTTATTATTGTTTAATGAAAAAATCATATAGTATAAATAATTGAAGGTCAATGGTTATATTTGTATTAAATATCTATGTATAAATAAGTGTTTAGGGCAGTATAATCGTATTAAAATATTACAACAATATCAATTTCAATTTTTTTAAATTCTTCAAACTAGAAAATTAGCAACGGTATGTATTGCAAACTGAGTTATTTGCGAGCATTTACGAATTCCAGTACTATATTGACTTGCTTGATTCATTTCTTAGCAACATAATACTATGACGTCACTATTGGACGAAATAACTACGAATTCAAGTTAGTAGCCTGGTGAGCAGGAGCAAACTAAGGACTGACCCGGCTGGATTTCGAGATCCCATTCGACGTTGTTGGCCCTGTTGATGCGCACAGGCTTGCTTTTGTCGTACTTCTCTGGGTGTTTGATCACCGGTTCAAGAAGCGATACCTGGGTGGGTTGACAGAGACATTTTGGCATTAGCGGAAGTTATCACTATATATGACGGCTCAACGAGTACGTACACATACATGCGAAATATTAAAAACGTGTGTACTATTGCGTTATATGTGTCATTTTAGAATATGATGGCCTAAAGAAGTAAATTTTATGACTTATCAAATTTCTAACACATGGGTCAGCTGAAAATTAAATATTAGAGCATTAACTTCTGTATTTAAACGTCACCCGCAGAACATCATTCAACAAATGGTGAACAAGAGTATAAAACAATAAATTTGCAATCCTCACTATACCAATTGCATTACAGATATATAAAAAAGCACATCAAGTAGTTTACGAAACTTAACATTAACCTTGGTCAATTAATAAACAAAAATTAATTACGAAACTCAGAATTACCTTGATCTTGTCTTCAGCGCTGATCGGCAGCTGATCCATGATGAGTATTTTGATGACCCGTTCGTGCGTGTTCTTCACCTCGATGATCTGCTTGAAGGTGACTGAAGCATTCTTGCCGCCGGTGCCCGACACCTCACGGTACTTGAACATGGGGTTGTAGGCCACCTTGATGCCGTGGTCCGCCCCCAAATAGCAGGTGAATTCCTCGTTGGGCGCAACCGAGCCCAGGGAGGACTGAGGAGAGAGGGGGAGTGGTAACAATAGATGGCTTGAACGACATCAAAATATGTTATGTAATGTGACAACCCGATGAATTGAAACTTAAATTTCATATTTTAAAATCTTAGCAACATTTTGCAATACCCAGCAATTCCTAGATTTGTTTCAAAATAGAAGATTTATAAAAAGATTTAATTTAAAACTTAAATTTCTTGGTAAAAACTTATATATTAGTAAATATGAATATAGTACATTTCTTACCAGTTTTAATTTATAAAGGGGACACAGGACAGATTTTATTAAAATATATATAATAGATTATTTCAAGAAATTACTATTTTTTATATTAACAAAGAAAATCACGACTCATCCATATAAAATATTGCGATGTTTTGGTAATATCTTATTAAAAAATACAAGTTTCAATTCCCTTGGAAATACATCGGAAATACAAAGGCAGAATTAACACCTGGTCGCTATTTTGTATAACTAACGTATCTCATTTTAGACAGTTCTATAATGCATCTTTAAAATTATTTTAATATATTAACATATATATGTGCATTTAATAATAAAAAACAATTCATTCGCTTTACAGAAAAGTATCTAAAATTAGATACATTATAAGTTATGCAAAACGGCGACGTCCTGTGATTAACTGACAGAAAGTGGAAAGAGTTGCTTTGAATCACGTATTAAAGATAAAAGTGAAAATGTAACAAATAGGGTTCACTGATATAAATATAATAATAAAAATAACAATGAGGGTAAATAATAAATTTAATTGAAATACTTGATTGAACTACAAATATATAAGTAGGATATATATATTGTGGAATTTGTCACATCGCAAAACACATCACCATTTCAAATGTAATTGATTGGGTATTTTACAGTTAGCTCAGCATTTGAAATGGATGAGACGTTGAAGGCATTGGGGAATGTAGAAGGAAGAAAATCGGCAATAAATTTGTCTGTGAAGTTATTTGTTATTTACACTTCAATAAACAAGAACTAAACTACTAACAAGTTTTATATATAACAAAATAAAACGCTAGATTAGAAAAATTATTCGAGCGTACAGTATAACCAGACAAATCAATGTGTTTCCTTCCCCATCGAAAATGCGTTCAGGTTAAAATTTAGAAACTCAAGGTGCATGAATAATTAAATTAATTTTCAGTTTCAGAATTATTCGTTGTGGAAATGATTAATTACTCCTTTCTAATTCAATCATACATTTTTAAAAAGAATAATGCGTTTCCTCTACTTCCAGACGAATAAAGGCTTGTACGATATGAAGTTTTGTTTTCTTAATCAGAGATAATTATCAATTTCAACAAGTCTCATATAAGTTTTCAAAAATCTAGAACATCTTAAAATCCTATGAGACTGTTTAACACTCAGTGAACTTTAAAATATTTTTTTTCTATTTGTATACAGAATACTTCACTTATCGAGTTTCAAAATCAAACGAAACGTCATATGTAAATAATAAAACCACTATCGATTTTGGTTTCGACACAGATAAATAGGGACGTTACCCGACATAGTATTCTTGCTGTATACAACTTAAAAGTCAAGGTATGCGTCAACTTTGTATATATTTAGGAATATCGAAAACTCTATAAAATATTAAAAATCAATATGTACCTTTCCGACAAAGTTGTTGTCAACATAGACATTGGTCTGTCCCGAAAGGAATGCAAACTTGGAGGCATTGACAACGCTAGCCTTGAGGTAGGCAAAGGGGGACCGCTTGGGTGCCGAAATGTACTCGAAAGTGGGCGACAGGTCAATGATGGCCACGGTGACACGATGGCCCTCATTGTCGCATGGGATAATGGCCGGAGGTCTCACCACCTCGAACTGTGTGCTCTGTGTGGGCGGGTCACTGCCTCGCTTCAGGGTGCCGTGCGGCGTCAATGGCAGCTGGAGCAATTAGGGGTCAAGAGAGGAGTCTTGCGTATTGCATAAAAACAACAGTTGTCGGTAGGAAAGAAGGAATAGAGGGATTCAGTACAGTACAGTACAGTACACTGCGACTACTTTAATATGATAGATTTATTGGTAAAGAAGAATACATTATAATTAGTTTTTAATATTTTAATTTACCTACCTTTCAAACGGTATTTGAAAGAATATTTGTTTAACATTATTTAAACAAATTACAGATTTTAATTTACATAATTTTATATAAAACAAAAAAATACAAAATTGAACACGGCACATATATTCGGAAATGTATCTGTTATAAGTACGAGTATAAACCATTTTAACCCATTCTATCAACTAGCCTATATATAAATAACTTGAAGTATATATTTTATCAAAATAATAATATTTCTCACTTTGTTCACTTATAATAAATGTTTATAACATGTCATGCGCAATAATATAATGAAACATTCCTGACAAACAATAAACTTTGTAGAAATTATGTAAAGAAATGCACGCAATCTGAGGTTTAGAAATGGTGATTCTATATTTTCACATAGTATAAAATCTACACGTTTTTACAGATACTTTCATTTGATCAATAGATTAATATTTTTGCCAAATACAATGTATAATCAATAATAATTAATCTTTTATTTAACATTATTTTATGTAAATATACTAAAAAAGCTATTATAAATCAAGCTATTTATTACATACTGTAGTTTGTAATTGCAATACATACACACATATCTATGATTGAATTGTGTATCAAATAGCTATATACTAATGGTAACACTTACATTAAGCGTAATAAGTGAAAGGGCCTATAACAAAATAGTTTGTGTAACAAATAAATAATTAAAAATTAATTGTATATCACGAAAAGTTATCAGAATACAGAAAATACATTAGATAAAAATATAAAAAACTCGATTATTTAAATTTGCTACAGACTTTCTCAATTAATATAGTTCAAATAAGGCGAAAGATTTCTAGTGATTGTATAACTTTAAACTAACTTATTATTATTTTAATATTATAAACAAAAGTGATAAAAACAACACATTTATATTAATATAAGTTTATGTTGTGTTATCAACTGTCGTATGTATCAGAAAATCGTTTCAAAATTTATTTGACAAGTATTATAACAAACATTTAAAGATATATTTAATATATATAATGCAACGGTTAACGATATTTAAAGTATTTAGAGGTATGAATGTTATACATATTATGAGGTCAAATTATATCAAAGTATTCAAAACAGTGAGACAATTTTAGATATAATTAAAATAAACTTTAAAACAACGTTTCGATAACATGTTATCGTTATAAAAAATATATTCATTTTGGAATTGTTAAATAGTAACTGAGAAATACAGACATATTAATTGATTTTAAATCTACATGGAAATCTATTATTACACTGAAACCATTTTGACTGTGATTAGTCAAATAATTTATGCAATATGTTAATTGTGGCTTGTTTACCACCATGAAATATTGTTTTTAACTCTTTTTGGTATGCAAAAGCATTACTAATGTAACAGGTAACGCACTTTTTTTGTTAAAATTTTCTAATGCATTATAAATTACTACACATTTTTAAATTAATAAAAAATCAAATTTTTCATATAATGATTTGTAAAACTTACAAAACTTACAAAACATACAAAAACTTACCGTATAATCTACTTTTTTGTTCTGAAGTGTTAAATCGTGTTTACTAAATTGCTTTTGATATTGAGATAATTAAGCGCCAGTGCCAATTAAAAACTTTAATAAAAATTTGTATTATCAGTTATAAAAGGAAGTAATTGAAATATAAGAGGAATCAATGTGTACAAAATACAAAAACTATGTAAAGCATCATCTAAACATTTAAGTTGAACTAAAAGCAAACTGAAAGGTATAAAGCATTCGAACTAAATTTTATTGGGATATAATTCACAGCAAATAAGTTTAACTTGGAAAATGATAATTATTTAAACAACTAAATCGGATGTCACAATGGGTTGTAATGTAAATACTACATTTATATTTATTTATTTTAATCGAAAAATATTTTTAGCAAAATAAAAGGAAACAATTAAGAATTATGTTGCATAAAAGCTGCGTAACTGAAAAACAGAAAACCCTCTATGGTGCACCATTAAAACTTTATATTATAGACTGTTAGCTCTATTCTTTAGCTTTGAGATATGATCAGGGCCACCCACCTATTACCCCATAAGAAAGCTGATATAGCATTAAACTGAAATAAGGAATAGATTACCTCTACAAAATAGAAATAATAACCCTTGTGCCCATATATACAACAAACAATATTCAGTGATATAGTGAACTTTCAACTCAAACGTGGTTAATGTTATCATAATTGTGTTTGACAATCAAATAATTAACCAAAATGCACTTTAAAGTATTGTAATTATTCATCAGGGGCTGATAGTAGAATGAACTGACTTGTTTTAACTTTTTTCAATTGGGAAACTTGATCTTTTAACGATTTGAATATTTTAATGGAAACCAAATCTGTTATAAGTGAAGAATGTCATAGTATTTTATTAAGATGAAAACGTCAGTATATATAGAGGAAAATATTATGAAAATTACAATTTTGTTGACAATTATATTTAATTTACTATAGTATAACAATGGTAAGCATTAATTGTTAAACACAATTATTAAAATTATTAAGGTCTTGTTATCAGCATGTTAATGAAATAGTTCTAAGAAAATGCGACATATATGTATATTTACGCTATGTAACATTTATAACGACTGATTAGTTTTCATTATAATCAAAACTTACGGGTTTAGGGGCGTTTGATTCCGTAAGAACTGTGCGTGACTATTAATACAGGGGAAAAGTGTTCAATAATATTAACAATGATTGCATATTGCAAGCTATAATGATCGCTGTATCTCTCTGTATTCACCAAAGTCACCAAAAGAGTTTACACGCAACATATGGGCCATCATATTATTAAAAATATGTTAAAATACTGATAACATCGAACAACCCTCAATATAGTATTAGGTATATAGTATCAATATAGCATATATCTGTATTAGGTTATTAAATAGAAAAGTTTAAACGTTATCGTATATAATAAAAATATATAATTGCGTAAAAACGTTAAACAGTTGCCACAAAAACTTCAAAAATATTATCAAATATGGATGTATTTAGATATTCACACGAAACTATTTTTTATAACATTTATAATGATATTAAATTAAAAGAATAGATTGCATGGTTATTATGATATCAATTAACTACTCTATGTACTGAACGTTATTAATGACGGTTTAAAAAATGTAAAATATAATTTTTTATTACTAACTTACTCAGTATATAATGTAATATAATATAACATATATGCCTAATTATTTTACAATGGATAATGTCATATTTTCGAAGCTAATAGTATAATTTGGAAACCAAATCAATATATAGATAATAATCTTTGATAGAACTACAGTATACAATAAGGAAAACCACAAAAATTCAGAAACGTCATCAACCAAATTCTGTCATTAGCAGATATAACAGAACTCTTTATACTAAAAATAGTACAGATATTAAATTTGCAAGCGTAAAATAGCACTTATACCCAAAAATATTATTATTAAAATAACTTTTTATTCGTATTTGACATACTGCATATACATGATAAATTCAATATTAAAAGAAACAGCGGTTAATCAGCAGCGAAATGTAATTAAAAAAAACTCCATTTTACTCTACAGTAAGGTCGCACTTGACTGCCATGATTGCAGTGCTCCCAGCTAGCTGGTGTTAGCTTATTCAGTACGCTACATTTCTAGGTTAACCGACCTCACTTACACCAAACAAAGAAAGATTTGTTTCCGATGCCATTTTTTCATATCTGGGAGATGGAGAGCCTGCTTTCGCCATCTGAAGCAAAGCGAGGGCCGCATGCCACAAATTATGAAAATAACATTAGCCACACCAGTTGAGTCTCTGATGGGTCAACAAATAATGCGTCAAAGCAACATACTGGCGAAAGATATAAATGCGTAACAAAAAAACACGAAAAAAAGTAAATTAAAACCCCATTTATAAATCAAGAAGAAATTATAATAGCCAAAAACAGATCTAGTATTGGAGTTGATCGATATCGAACCATAATGATGAATGCTGATTTGATTTATTGACAACATTGAGATAAACCACCTGATCATCATTAATGTCATTGAGAGTGGGGGGATTGTATGACTCATGTGTGGGCGATCTGACGCCGTCGTCATCCTTGTTATCATCGGAGGCACTTGGCGCTGTGTCTTCTGCGATCAGACGAGACACGGCGAGTTTCTCATTGTCGCGGGCATGGAAAGAGAAGGCTTTCACGACACGCCGGCCCTTGCGTCCCTTGGTTGTGCGACGCAGGATGGGTACATCGCTTAGAAAGAAGGAAGATGGGAGAAACACACACATAGGCAGACGTAGAGGGGATGTTGGTTGTAGGAAGATGCGTCTTCCATGGTGGAGCGTGACTCGGCGATGCTACTATGGTTGTCATGATGTCTGTTGCTTGTTAACAGTCTTGTGTTTGTGTTTGATGACTTTTGACGAAATAGTCTATGAACTAATAACCCATTTGTGGAGAAAGAAACTTGAGTGAGAAAATAAAAAAGACAAACTAAAAGAAAAATATACGAACAAACACTACAAAAACAACATCGAAATCACACCATTGATCAAACAAACAGTCGCAATTGCACATTTTAATATTAGCACTACTCCAACTGCGCGCATGCGTGTCAATATCAATACGCTCCACGAAATGTATGGAGACAAGAAAAGTGACAGTGACGTGGAGGGAGAGGAAGAAAAATTAAACGAGAAGTGGAAGACGAGAAAGATGTGGGGGGCTGGGGTGGGGTCCTCAATGAAGCCTTAGATCGTTCCATGAAGGAGTCTACCTACCTCTGATTCTTCTGGTTGACGCTCCAGGGTGGAGTTCATGGATGTCGGTGGCAGCATCTCAGCCGACTCAATTGCGGAGAGTCGTTTCGACTTTCTAAGTGTCGAGGAGTGGCGAGCCACACTCTTTTGCTTGTTGGGAGATGTGGGAGTGGGTGAGAGGGGAAGATTGAATGGCAAACTGAAAAGATGGGAAGGAGCACAAGCGGACACGGGAGCTAGTTGACTGCGACTCATTGCAAGCACAAGATGATAAAGGAACAAGGTAATCTAAGCAGCTAGATTCTATGCAGACGTCTGCCAGAGCTACTACACAGCACTGGTGGACTAGCACCAACATGGTGTTATAATATAGAACGTACTGTAAGAATGCGTCATTGTTAGAAGACGAATTATCTATGCCGCAATGACGAAATGAGATGAAATGATCGGGAACATATTTTGTTAAAGCATTTTATAAATAATACATTCAAAATTGTCACTTTTTAACAAAAACATTATGGGCAATATTATTAAAAAAATTAAAGTGAAAAGTATTTGTACACTGTTAAACCACCCGAAATAATGTTAAGTCCTTGTAAATTAATTTATTTGTGAATCAGTAAAATAAATAAACATCCCATTTTGCCATGTACGGATAGTTTTCATTAATGAGGTTAATATTTAACTTTACACATGGACAAGAGAATAGTGCTATACGATTTTTTAATAGTGAAATAACAGTAAAACAAACAAGTATATATACATTAAACACACAATTAAAAATAGGTAATTACTAGATTAGTGAGTTTTAATTCTACAAGCACGAATGAAACTGTTTGACAATAATCTACTTATAAAGATAAGGATAAATGTTTAAAAGTTAATATTTTTTTAAGAAATAATTAAAACACTTTGCAATTGAGATTAAATAGATGGATCAATTGTATAGCCAATTAACTTACGACTCTCTGATCGTAGGTGATCTAAGATAGGAAATGAATTAATTGAATAAAAATTTGGGAGATAAATTTATTTAAAAAAATAAAAGCAAGCTTTCGTATCGATAAAATAAATATAAATCTGTTAATGATAATAATGCAAACAACAAAAAGAAAATAGTAAAGATAAATAACAAAACATAAATAATCTCCTAGCGATTTCGATAAATGAGTATTATCATCAACAGGCTTTAGACATGTAATAAAAATATAACATAAAATGCTACAGCTATAACTGTGTTTGATTTTAAATTGACAAATTAATTTAAATAAGGAATAAAAAAGTGAAAAATGGTGAATTGTGTACAACAAAAAATTCAATTTACTTTGACTTGATAAAATTAATTTACATCTAGAATGCATAAATTATGCAAAATTTGCCACAGTTAAGATAGAATTTTTTTTCTAAACAATTTTGACTCCCCTTTAAATTGATTTGATCATTTTTAATACAGGAATAATAGATTCTGCAAAGTGAATGGTCTGTTACGAAAATGACTATTCTTCTACTACTCAGATTCGTGCTTTATTGCTATCAGAACTTTAACTGGCAAATTCCGTTAATTGAAATCACAAAACAATAAAGAAGTGGTGCGAACTATGTGAGGGAAGCACATACAAACAAAATACGTTTGGTAGACTACAATATAGTTTCTTTCTCCACTATTGTGACAAGATTATAATATAATCTCCCCCATTAAACTAATAGAGAAGTGGGTGGGTGTATCGAAACATTATTGTGAGTTGTGGTGAAATTTTCAGTTCAAATAAGAAGCAATCAAATCATGATGCACAGCGTACAGATTGTATTGTACAGATTAAGAATACGTACAAAATATGGGTATCATATAAAAATCTAGAAAATTGATTAATGTGTGTATCTATAATAGTAGTAAGCAATGCTACGGTAACAATTCTGTGAACTATGATACCGCGCGTGTTTTAATTTTTTGTGTATACTTGACTTACTCCGTTAGTCGGGAAAATAGCTTGTGTTTGTGTTTGATACAGTGTCTGATTCGATGTCTAAAAGTATTATATATTTATATATCGATAAACTTTTCCGCATACTGGTTTCTATCAGAAGTTGAGACTTGCATGTAACAAGTTAACAAGCATATACGATAATGACCATTACTTTATGACAAATTATAACTAACTAACGCAAAAATATTTAGTCAACATGCATGAATCGTGTGTTAATATCTAAAACGGTGTTCTATATAAGGGTGATTCGTCTTCGCAACATCTAGAGAATGGAGCACCTCAATGTGTAATGTCATACCATATTCTTGGAGGTCTGGGGTAAATGAATAATTCACGTAAGGAAAAACATAAATAAAAATTATGTAAAACGAATATTGTGTAAAATAGGCCATACGCATAAAATAAATAAATAATAGGTCAGGATAAATAAAAAGCAAAAGTATTATAACCCAACTCTTACTATTCTAACTCTTTAGTGATAAAAAACAAAATTAGAATCGTTGAATAAAATGATTTCATTAATTATAAAATGAGTTTATCAAATTCTAGGTCATTATATATTAAGATCTATCTAAAGCCATAATTAAGAAAATCATTATGGGAAGCAGATGAATACATTTGACTTTGTTATGAACTTAGTATATTTTCAATGAACATATTTTAATCACTTAAAAACTAGAAATTAATAATAAGCATCTAAAATAAAACACGATATAAATATATTATAGCATCAACATTTGAAAATAGTTGTTTTATCAATAACTGTTTATTTAATGTAAAATATACTTCAACATTTAAGGTGACACTTTTAATAGTATTAAATATAATTTTTTTAAATATAATTTGAAATGCATAAACTGCTGATGTTTTATTATAATATTAAAATTGTAAAATTTTACTGGGTATTTCTTAATATAATTTTTAAATAAAGAAATCACCAGTCCCATATTTTATAAAATGTAGCACATTTTTTCTCATTTCAAATGTGAATCATTTAAGAGTTTAACTAAATTGATAAGAACGTTCAAGCAATTATCTAAATTAAACAATTGAAAAATAAATAAACATCATTCTATTGCATTGATAATAATGTTTAACATTAACACCTACCCTCTACCTATTATATAGTAAACGAACTCGTTTGACTTCAAATATATTCAAAGACATTTCAAAAGTTTAACAAGTAAAAACTTGTCATAAACTTTTTTGAAATAACAATTACAAACCCCCAAAAAGGTGAAATCACGCGGTCAATCGGCTGCGCAATCATATATAATATGCATGACAAACACAGCACTATACAAATTATCATAAGACTAAAGCGCAGTCTGAAAGCACGGCAACTCACGTTTTACTGCTCTTGAAGTGTATTCTTTGAATGCCCAGGTCTGGTACTGTCCCGCCGACACCCGGCTGTGATGTTGACAGAACCAGTTGACCCGTCTCCCAGTCCTCGCCCGTGGCCTGCTGGACCATTCCATAGTAGACGATCTGAGTGGACGGAGGGAAGGAGGGGGGGAAGGATTTATATACTCTCTATATAATATGTGGAGGAATTTGTACTATTATATAGAAATCATGCATCTGTATATTCCATGTGTACAGACAATGCTCCATGAATGAAAGGTAAAATAAATGTCAAATGATAATTTGTATATGGTACATAATATATATATAGGTATCTAACATAAGTATAATCGGTGTGACTAGATAACCAGTCAACTATCTTTCTTGTGAAATTAAAATTGACGGAAAGTTTCTCTTGAACAAAATTTATTCTCAATTAACTGTAAATAAACACTATTATTTAATTTATAATTTTTGTTTGGGATATAATAGGGTAAAAAAAGTTAAAGGCATTGTTTTCTAATTGCATTTTTAAATCTATGGTGTATTATATTTAACATTTAAAATATAATTAACTAAATTGAATTTATAAAACATTTCAAAATAGAGTTTATTATAAATGTTGAAAATAGGAAATAAAAATGTCTTAAAATCGGTAGTAAACTTTTTTAAAACGATGTTAGTTATATTTCACGTGACCTATCTATCTTATGATATATTCGAAAAATTAATTAATTAGATGGTATGATGTATTCATTATATATATTTATTCAGGAAAATTTTATTTTTAAATTAAGAATTGAAAAACAACACAACTGTGCAAAACAACCCGTTTAAACTTTTTGAATTGTAAACTTTCACACATTTGATATGGCGATTTAACTTGCAAATTAAGACTTTCATTTTAATAATAAGAAATTTAATTTTAAAGATATTTCTTGTATTCATATTATATATTTAATAATATGAATAAAAATTGAACGTATCATTTAAAAAATATAACCATTAAAACCATAAAACATAAGTTGTGATTTTAAAAGTTTTAATTATTTTATTTATATAAACATTATTATTTTCATTTTCAGTGCATATTTCAATTAACATATCATAAAATTGGTGTGCATAAAATTGACACACATTATTCCATTAATTTATACATTAACTTAAAAATAATTATATATACCTGTTATTTGCTTTTAAGCTAGTCTATAAGATTTTCGTAAAAGAAAAACCTCCACTATTTTTTTTCTCTTAAATTGATTTATGGAATAAACACTCCTATATATCCCTACTCAAAGATTGGATTACCAATAAACGGTTTCCTAGGCTACCATAGTTCCTCGTTTCACTCTTATCGTGACGGAAATCTAATCAAATTGCGAATAAAAGGGAGAAATATATTTTAAAAAAACCAGAGGCAAAAAGCAAGGAACTCAGTTGTGGAAGCTGAGAGTAGAAAACTAAAACCGATGCTAGTGATTACTTCGCTCTCAATTTTTCTTTAAAATGTAAGGCGGAAATACATTAAAAATATTTTAGAAATATATATTTAAAAAAAACTGACATCTGCTTAATCTAGTACACAGTGGGAGAGCCTTGACTATTAATCAAAATAATGTTAACGATAATTTTTATATTATAAATATTATCACTGAAATTTTGCAATAATATATTTCTAAATTGCAAGTAATATGTTGTGTTTAATTTTTTTTCTACGAATACTTACTATACGTATATTTTTATTTATTATTAAAATATACAACGTGTAGGGCTATTCTATAACGTTCCTGTTCATTTCATACAAATTGTTAAGCCTTTACAGTAAGAATTAATTTGTTATAATTCTTAATTGTTCATCTCTAACGATAGATTTAAAATATTAATATATACCTATATATAACCAATTAACAATCTTTCCTAAATAAAGAAAATAGAATTCATTTTTAATTAAATTTACTTAGTGTGTTTTTATATAGTTTATGCTTAAAAAGAACAAATTTACATATTAAATATATATTAATTAAGTATTGATAAATGTTTTTCATTAAAAATATTATTTATAAAACCATACATTTTATTCATGATGTATTAAAAAATTTAATATATAAACACATAAATCTCTTATAAATACAATAATTATATTATTAAATAATTACTTATAAAATTAAATGAAGTCTCATTGATATTGAATTATACGCAGTATTTCGATTTTTTTAGAACCCCAGGCCTGGAACACCTTGTCTGCACAGTGTCGGTCACGAAATAAATGGTTCACTTTTAAGAAATTACTAAAAACTGAATTACTCACTTCATAAACACACTAATGTCCATTTATGATACCTCCGACTTTGATATTCTTCTGTGAATTTGTCGTTAAACAAATTTATTATATTATAGTTTACCTTACGAAAAACAGAGTAATATTATAAAATAATGAACATTAACCATCAATAAACGCTGCAATTTACCTTCATATTTCCATCACTGTTGAAAATTCGAATGTCATAGGTGGGAGTCCATTTGGTGTTTCCCACAATGTAAGAAAAGTAAAGCTCAATCTGTGTCGTATCACGTGACTCCACGAGAACTGATAACTCTCTGGAAAATAGATGAAAAGAGTCACTGAAGATGGAGCTAATTGTTTTAAATTATCTTGGCAGTAAACATTTCTTTAACGTTTTGTTTAAAAGAAACGACAATATTATAATACTTCAAATCGAAAGCAAAGTACTACGAAATCAGTATTTTGTCTTAAGTCAGATAGTAAATGATAAATTGTTAATATTGGTTGTTGAATCGTAAATAACAATACATTTAATTTGATAGAGCAGCATCTACATTGCTGGGTAATTAGCATTTAATGCGTATACTGTGGAAATTTAAATGGTTATATGTGGATGTGTATTATTATATAAATTAGATAATAAACAATTTGGTGAGAAACAGAGAAAAAATATTGTAATTGAATTTCTAGGTTTATATTTAATAGTGAATAATATTTTTAACTTTAAAAAGAAATATAATAAAAAGGTTTTAAATAACAATAGATTTACAGAAACGAAGCCTTCGAAACGATACCGAGCTGTTTATTTTTCAATCTTGTGTATTCATTCAATATGTATCAGTTTTATTAATTTAAAAGTAAGATAACATTCTGAATCCTTGCATTTAATATTATATGTGCATATCAAATTAACCATAATATAATTTTTTTTCATAATTGATTAATTATTATTCATGGTAATTCATTAAAAAGGTATATACTGCATTCAGAAGAAGTTTCATTTGTAGTAAATAGATATTTATATTATATATTAGAAATTAAAATTAATAGTATAAAATAACGCACATAAATAAACAAATTCTGTTTTTATCAAATAAAAAGTAAAATTGTGTTATAATTAACTTTATTCAAATAATGAATTATTCATTGGAAATTACGAAAACGCTAAGCTACCAAAAAATTAGCTTACAAAATAAAACTTGTAAAACTGAAACGTTTTATTGATCGTATAATCTCAATTAAATAAGCCAAAAGAATTTGCATACTTTTTTTCTTTATTTTTGCATAATTTAAGAGCCAAATGTTGTTGCAACCAAAAAATCATTAGATTGTTTACGACATGCAATGAGCACAATTTCGAAACATTTCCTGTGAACGCCAATTTAAGTCAAGAATAAAAAAAATGCCGGGCACATTTGATTCCTATACAGACTACATCTCATTTCGTCCATCTTATTCCATTCCTATTTTTCACATATAGTGATCATGCAATATCTCTTTTTTCGTCTTGTTATAATCAATGGAATTAGAAAGAAATGGAGACTATGCTGGAACTATCCGTGTTCCTTCATTTGAATGCTAATCATGTGTCACGCGCTTGGGCTCAACTCCTCGGAGAATTCAGAAAATGGCGTCACTGTCAGTCATTTCTACGGAAAACCTTTCCTATCGTGCGAAAGACTATTCAATAATGTGTAAAAAGTTTTTTCTGTAACCAACAACAGTATGTAGATATTCTTTTGGTCTTTGCGCAACCGGGACAAAAGCTAAATAAAAATATATATAAAATTGTAGATAACTAATTAGAGTACTGAAAAACCTTGCCGCAATCGAACCATGATAATTATCTGAAATCTTCTACTATTTTCTATATACAAAACTAACTGCCTATCCCATCAATAGCATTCAAATCCAGTAGTAGCCAAGTTTAATGAGAAGCAGTTTTTTATCAATCGATTTGTATGTCATACCTAATCAAATAAGGCAAAGAAATTAAGTTGAGGATCTTTCATTTTCCATCTAATTTCTTCCCTTTCTTCCCTTGTTTTTGATATATTATAGCTGGGGGTTGTTTAGGACAATATTTCATAATTTGATGAAGAAAGATGAAAAAGAGGAGTAGTTTTACTTTTCGAATGACTAAGACAGCTGCAGAGAGATCTTAAACTTTATCAAGTAGGGCCTATTCCCATTTTTTATTGTTTTTAGAGTTTTATTTTTATTGTTTATATTGCTGCAGCTTGCTATGATTTATTTTAACAATTACCTGTTATTATATTTTTCTGTGATTCAATCGATAGATATTTTATACTTGATAATATGACGCAGCATAAGGTTTTTTTTAAAGGTTTTTTTAAGGTTTTATTTAAAAAATTTAGAAATAATAAAATTTATATTTAATCATTAAAAATTAATTAGTGGTTTTTTAACATAAAATAAAATAGTAGTATAATGTTTGGCAAAATATAATCTAGCTATATAGCTGACATAAAGATCAGCTTATATGTATACTCAAAATTGTATACGTTGTAGATGTTACCTACATTTACCTAACTTTTCTATAGGTTGAATTAGGTAGATAGGAAAGAAGATTGCAAAAAATCGGAATCCTATTATCCCCGTTTCTACCCCAGTCATACCCAAGTTACCCTTTTACATACTCAATATAATGTATACTATTTTTGTATGGCCATCCAATACTTCTTACCAACGTTATTTAGGATAAAGCATAACATTTCATACCCTTCCTCGGTCAGTTGTTCGCTCACTTCTTTTTCACTTCTTCTTTCATTTCTTTTTGCTATACACCACCTTCTTTGACATTAGTTTACGCTTCAACCTACATTATTGCACCACTTTCCTCCCTCCCTCCCACGAAAATCTTTATAATTTAATATATTATGTATAACGTCAATCAATTTTTGAGAAAATGAGTCATTTACAGTTGTTATTTAGGGTGATACAATGTATTTGTGCGTGACTATCGCAACACATTTTGTAATGAGTTTTTGGGTCGTGCGCAATGGCTTCTTTGTTTTCTATATAAAATAACCATTCTGATGCAAAGAATTATCGTATAATAATGTAATTATTTGAATGTGTAACTAATGTAGCTGCGTAAACTTATAAATTGTAAAATGTACAGGAATAGGTAGATATAATGCAGATCATGTAGTTGCAAATGTAAATGTATTCTAAGTAGGGGATTTATGTAAATCATGTGACTTTTATTATAGATTAAGGTCAGACGATATTAGTCATAAAACATTTGTTTATTAGCTCATTAAACTGATAATTGGGATGTTTAGCAATAGAAGTAGTTCAAGTTTAATTAAATGATTTTATTATTATAACTAGGGACTACTATACTATAATATATAGTATATAGTAAACTATAGTGTATAGTAGTCCCTGCTATAACAGACTCAAGACAGACCAAACAATCTATATTTTGTCATTTTTAACCAAATTAATGACGTGGTAAATTAATAAATTAATAAAAAATATAATGAAAAAACGGTCAATATACTGCTTATATAATGTAACAATAAGTCATATTGTCGTATTAAATAATATTTTTGTATTTTTAGCTATAGATATATCCTAAACTTGTATTTGTTTAGTTTGTTGATAGAAGTACATATTAATACATCCATACACATTATATATACATTATCAATCGGCAATAACTTGATAGTAGTAATCGTAAATTATATATAGGCTATACTGCAAAAAACAGTTGTTTGTATAAAAAGTAAGTATTTTTAATAACCCCAATTAATAATAAACTTTATCAACAAACTATCCTAAACTGTTTAGTACCATTTTGTAGAGCGTAAAAAACTGTTCAGGGATAAATATTAAAGCTATACTAAGGTATATTATTCAAATTTATATGTGTCTTAAATGATAGAATTTGCAATACACAACAGTTTTTTTTATATACAAACAACTTTTTGTTCGGTATAGACTATATTACAAAATAGTGACCTATATAGGCTTACCGGGCCATTTGCTCATCGTGACGAAGTTCAATGTCCTTCAACATTTTCTCTAATTCTTTGATATTCAAAGAAGTCTTTTCCATGTCATCCTTGACGCCCATCATCCCCTCATCGAGACGTTCTGCTTGGTTCTCGTAGAGGCCAAAGAAACTGTTCAGTGTGTCCATATGTTTCGGATCGAAAGCGTCCACAGGTCCGTTTTCCTAGAAGACCCATCCCAAATGAGTTGACTTACATTATACTTTGATGATGTTTGAATGATTATTTTAGGAGGTATTTCCTTACAATAAGAGGAATGAACTAGCATGTATAATATCAATTATACTCTGACTTTTAATTTAGTTTTAAATAACTGTATATTTACCAATGTACAGGACGGTTTTACTTTATTATATCTCCAAGGAGGCTAGTGTAGAATAAACAAATTAGGATAAGGATAATAAATAATTATACTCATTTAATGTTTCTTATTTTAATGGATAGAAATAGAATTATTTCATTAATTAACTTTTAACACCACACATAATATAACCTGGTTTATATGTAGTTGTATACTTTTCAAATATTCCGATAATCTGTTTTTGTATATTATTAAAATATATTCATACAAATAACTGTAAGATGAAAAAGCTCAGATTAAATTTAAATAATTAATGTAAATATTGAAACCGATTATTATTCGTCAATATTGAATCGAAAATATTAAATGACTTGCTTGAAAAATATATGAAAATTTGATAATTTTACATTTATTTAAATTAGGAACTAAACTGAAGCATTTTTGTGAATTTACTGTAAATCCGACATACTTTATCTACTATTTTATTATGCAGCTATGCAACAAGTACTACTACAATAATAACACCCACAAATATTAATAATAATTAATTAAATTTTGACCAATCTAATCCAGAAAGTTTACACGTTAGGTAATGACATGCAAAAGACAAAAATAGCAAATAAAAAATAAATAAAACATTGTTGAAAAGTGTATTAATATTTTCAGCGGAATATCAAACTGAATAGTACTGATATAATTCTTTCCATAATAAAACTCATACGTCGGAAGTTGTAACTAGAGAAGAAATCGTTGATAGACGTTGTCGTATATTAAAAAGTCAAAGTTTGCTTAAAAACGTATCAAACAAAGCTGTGTCGCCGAAGCTCGCCGAAAGATATTATTCTATGGGAAGTGTATGATGGAGGAACTGGATGGAGGATGCAGAGAGCCCTCATGAATCATCTATCAGAGTGATTTAGATTCCGACTCAGTCATGGATACACAGTTGCTGAACCCCTTATATACTTACCTACTCAAATCAAATAATATGTCGAAATATAGTAGAAAGACACATTATGATAGAAATAAAAAAATGAGTTCACATAAAGAAGCGTAGACATTGGAGGAACTGGTGTGAAAAATAGACCTGATAGCAAAAATGACTTCCTGAAATTTCCTCGATAAAAAGGCAACATATTTCACCGAAACAGATTATTCGAGAACACCCGACTCCTCGTTGAACATTTAAGTTTGCCTGGGTTGCTTCGGGATATTTGTTTTTCACTTGTGTCATGTCACCGACAAACTATTCAAATCCTCTCAATGCGTTTTCTTGATGTTACACTGCTTTTGCCTTAATTACATACAGTAAGAGATATTTTTAGAAAGGAACATATCATAAGATCGTAACTGGTTCTAATATGACAAATCAAAGTTAAAAAGCTACTAAATAGTATCAAACAAAAGCGATCACAATAAATGTAATAGGCTATAAAATATTAAAGCAAACTTAAAATGAAACGTAAGATAAAAACTATATCTGCACCCGACACCTATTACTCTCATGCAAACGAAACAAAAATATAGCATTACCGTTTATAGCCAAACACAGACAGAGCCTTTCAATATAGGTAGATAGATATACAATAAAATAATAAGTGATTGGAAATGAAATATTTAAGTTACCTTGTGTAATACTAATAGTAAATACTTACTAAGAGTGTCTGAAATATGCGCTCGGCATCAGTAACTCATTAGATGGTCTGATTGTGTGAATGTGTGATTGAATGATTAAATTGTATATGATTGATTGAGTGAAAGAGTAGATTATTTATTCATTAATTCACTGGCTTCATTTAACCAAAAGTTAGGGCAAACAAACCAAAAGAAGCCAATTAATTATAAATAAATTTGTAAACTCAGAGGAGGATCCACGGATACATTACAGATGAAGACAAGTAAAATGAAATTTGTGTCAGTCAGAATTTAGTGTAAAAAGTGGTAAAAACTGCTGTTCACATTTCATTTATTATTAATAGAAAAATGTATCACTAATATATCGATTTCATTTAATAAATATAGTAGCAGCTTTACTATAAAAAGTATATGTTTTAATATCTATAATGATAATTTACCATAATAATTAATATTTAAATGTTTTTAGAAGATTATCCTCAAAGGAGGAATATCTTAAAAAAATTAAAACACAATGGGAGTAAAGGTCCCATATTATAAACCTCTCCCATCCTAGTCTATTTCCTGAGATCCACCTCTGATGCTCCATTGTAAGACGATTTGAAGATAGGGGTGAGGAGAAAACGAGATAGTATAAAACATAACTAAATTGTATAATATATGCCTTCCAACCAAGGCTGATATAATGATTGCATGCATGGAACACAACAACTCACGCTACGAACCGCGGATATGTCGCTCTGAAAATGTGAAGGGAAGCGACATAACACACTGTGCATTTATGGTTTCACATTGGGATAAGACTTTTCAGTGCGCAATTATTCGCAATCATGTATTCTTCAAACGAAGCGTAAGTAAATAGTTTTGCAAAAAACCAGAAGAATGTAATTCGTTATTTGTCTATTTTTAGTTCTCACCAATGTTTCAATGATCCTGTGATAATTTTAAGATCAGAGTACAAAACGATAACTCAAACTATATCAATCAGTGTATTATTATAATGTAAATTTTTGATGCAGGATGAGAAACTCAGAAATCATTGCTGTATATAAAATGCATAACATAAAAAAACGTTCTATTATGCTACATTTTCAAAGTATAGGGCAAAATTTATAATGACATTATAATGAAAAAACCATTACAAAAATGTGACATATGTCTATATGTGTTATTAAAAATGTATGGCATGAATAAATTGAAAATTTTAATGTTTTGAACCACTCCATTATAAAATACGTTATGTTTGTCCTTATGCGGCTTGTATAATTTATATTCAATCTAAAAATGTATAACTATTGTTATTAATTCTCTTAATAATGTTTGATTATTAAACTTTAAAAACTTTTAATAATTAAAAAATATTATAAATGAACATAGTTTGTTTTGATTTTACAACATTTTCAACTTATTACAACAGATATTATATGAATATTGACTTTGACTTTGACCAAAATATATATATTTTTAAATCATAAAAACTCAACATCAATAGATTAACATATTGTTATATTTAGCGTAATTAGCAGATTTTGGTAACATGTACATAGCTCTTCTGAATATATAGTCGTATATTACAAACCGTACTTTTTATATATAGATGAGAAAATTGTAATGTGCTCCCAAGCTGTGATGAGACACTACCCGAACACACCAGAGTATACTACACAACAACGATTCAATATATTGGTGATAATAGAATGCGACAGCCTGCTCACCTTCACATCTTTTTGGTCCTTGTGTTCTATGAGTGTGTCGGCGAAGGTGTCCAGTACAATTCGCTGTTTCTCGAGTCTGTGCTGCTTGGAAACCAGCATCTCATGATGGGCCTTCTGTTGCTTGATCTTCTCCTTGAGCTCAAACTGGCCCTTGGACAGCTGAACCTCGTCCTCCTGAAGACGCCTGGCGTGGAAGTTGACGTCCTGGATGGTAGCCGGGCCTTTTACCTCCACTCTATATAGGGTGAAATGGAACAGAATAGGGAGGATATTTATATTCTAGTTTTAACTAATTATTATAGAGTTTACAATAAAATTAATATTAAATTTAATGTAGACGAAATATATATCCTTGTCTTTAGTTGATAAATACCGGAAATTATTGATGATTCATCATAACAAACGTAATTGTTGATCAAGATCTGTTTTAAATATAAAAATTAAACGCAATGCTACATCACAAAAGATACGAAATATTTAAATTAACAATATATAATAGGTATATATTTAAATATATAATTGTATTATTCATCTGTAAATTTTAAATTATCACAAATGTATTCAATTAATTTACAAATGTATTCTTTCTGTATTTTATTAGCGTAAATATTAGCCTAAAATAGTCAGTGAGATATACAGGACAATAAAATCGTCAATTTCAATAAAAACATCAGAAATCTAAGTTCAATAATGCCTTTTCAACTGCGACTTTATTTGTGCTCTTATAATACATTAGTTGCTATTGATGATATATGTCTAAATATTTATTATAATGCGCAAACAGTAATATTATAATATATAATATAATATGTAATATATAATATTATATATCAATAAATTTGATGTGAAATTTACTTCTTTCTTAAAAGGGTTGAAATTATTGATCACACAATTTCACTTATAAGAAATCAAATTAAAACATATTATCTCCCATTCAGATAAGCCAAGCTATATACACAGGAAATTAAAAAGAAATCCATCCATAGTTGAGTGAAAAGGTAGACTTCCTTTTACACAGGTCTGTAGTGCAGGAAGGTAACCCTTTCCCTTTCCATTTATTTTCTGTCGGGCAAACTTCTCAAATAATAGTCAACCTTTATGCATTTATAACCATCTTTCTGTAATATCGGAAGAACAAAATATACAATATGTTAATTCTTGCAGTTAATGTATCAAAGGATTGGATGATTCAGTATAAAACAATTGATTTTGTATATGTATAGGAGGTGGGAGGTAAACTAAAAATAAGAAAGAAACTAAGCAGCTTTTATGAATTTTTTAATTTTCCGTTTTAGAAAGCCGAATGTTTCCAACTAACTATTTTTTCAAATTAATAGCCTAGGCCTATATATTATGTTATCAACCAATTTTTAACAGTTTTTTTTTTTAATTTTTTTAATTAATACTCTGCATAAATTGTGAGAATTTTATTTATTAATCAATACTGTATTAATACAGGTAATATATATGTTTAGAATAACTAAAAAGTTACGTCTTACATTTATTTTTTAGCCATGTTAACTTTTAACTTAGCAGTATATATAATGTACCACAAGAGCACAACTAAAATATCGGCTGGACTAATGAAATTATGTATGAATGGAGTAGCTTAGTTTCAGTGTGTAATACATCAGTTTAATTTTTTTAAATGTAAATTGTAGGAACCGTTATTGTAAGTTAACTGCACGTAACTTATCCACCACATAACGTACGCCATCAAATACAGGTAATACATCTATGGCTGATATTTGAAGAGGCTATAGGGTCAAGATAAAGCTGAACTGTCAGTCAATTTTGTACTACACATATCTCACTATAGGTCGATCATATATGCATAATGTTTTACAATGTCTACCTATAAGAAGGACTGCAAAACAAGATCAAAGATTTATAGGTAAAGTGTGATATTCTATATAAGTCTGTTAGCGATGGTAAAATCTACTGAATCGATGAATGCCACTGTCATTTGTTCAATTTTAAAACAATTAAATAATATTTTTTACAGTTTTCACAGTTTTTGAGAAATTTGTGATGTTTTATGCGTGAATAAAGTTGAAATTTGAATTTTGTGAATTAAATAAAATATTATTGAAATAGTTTTTTAAAAAATTGACATTTTATTTATTTCATTAGATTTATCTGGTTAATTTATAATCACAACAGATTATGAATCACAGTTAAATCGATATTACATATTAAATATGTTTCGTCCACATTGTCATAAATATACATGATAAGATTTCATAAATTAGGTGCGTGTGGAGGTAAGGGTGAAGTTTAGGCTGAACCTGTTGAAGTAATATTGTACTTATATTGTGTACATACATTTCATTGTAAACTCCACAAACTCATAATTATAATATTTATTATTAATTTCTGTATTAAGTTTATTTGCGAATAATAATTTCCTTATTTAAATACAATATTCGAAGAATCCTATTTTTAGAAAAAAACATTCGTGAATACCTTCCAATATATATGGTTTTCAGCATATATGTGCATACCCAAATTGGTCCAAATAAATATTTAAAAAAAATCTATCTAATTTATTTAGATTGAAATAAATTTGCATATTTGGTTCAGATGCAAAAAAATAATATGTTAGACGTAAATATTTCTATAGGGTATTCAATTTCTAACAGCATTCAGACACCACAAAAATTGTCATGTATTTAACAGGATTAAACTTCATTAAAAATGAATAAGCAAAAATCTTGAAGATTTATAAATATTGTTTTACAATGTTAAGTTACATTAAGTTACGTAAAACATTGATTTATTATTTTTTTAGTTTTCTGTATTTGAAATAATAAAAGTTTTATATAATAAATATTTTAATTTTGTAATTCTGCAACTATGGTGTATTCAATATTGACTTTTGTTCATATTTATTTTTGACAATAAACATAATTTATTAAATATTTCATTTATATAATATAGTATAATTTGAAACATTAAGTTATGCTGTAATATACAGGTATTATATAACGCATATTATTATACATTTTAAATTAGTCTTTTCCAGTGACAAAACAGATTTGTTAAAGAAGACAAAATATTTACTAAAATATTGTTGAATAACACCATAATTTGTCATGTATGGATTTATAATAATATATTAGTCACTAGACAGAAAAAAAGACTGAAAATTTCCTACAACTTGTATAGACTAAAGGTGACTCATTTAAATACCCTACATAAGACTGTAGCCGACTATACTGTATATATAAATACCAACATTCCTAATTCGACTATTTCGCCTATGTCTCTCTATACGTGTTATAGTTACATAGATTGATTTTATAAATTACTCGACTGCTTCTGTTAAAAGACTTCATGTTGTGTGTTAGCGGCGGCTTGATTCAATATAATATACAGAGACGCTACCTCATAAAACACTGTTCGCATATACACATACATATGTATATATATATCATGTTTAAATTGTGTCTATCAATATTTCGGGATAAACTATTTTATCGATCACTGTGTGGAAAGAGGAAGTAAATTTATAACTACGATTACTATATCTGTCAATTTACACATTCATATCTTTGTCAAACACATTTAAAAAAAATTATTATCATTAAACAGCCCCGACAACAGCTGTTTAGTTATATTTTGGCAATTACTGTATTATCAACTGTTATTATAAAAGAATACCACATTCCGGAAATTACTTTATTAATTACTCTGGATAACGAAATTTCGTCGAAATAATCCGATAAGTGTGTTTTATTATTAGAATAATTTCTTATGAGAAAATATATTTCGCGAAGCCAAACGAGTAACTATTAGAGAAATGTAAAAATATATATATAATATACCTATAATACAATAATACATAATAATAAATAAATGAATGTAAATATTATATATAAATATATATAAACAAAATATTATATAGAGTAATTCTATATTTTACAAATATTTGTATTTCATATATATACATTTATATTTCAAAAGGTTTTCTTTTAAACTAAGTTATATATTTGTACTAAATGCATAGTAATCTTTGTAGTGAAAATATAAGTATAATTATATGTAATATTATTTTAATGAATTTGCATTAATTTTATATAAATTCTTATTTGTTATTCTAACAAATATGGTTTAATGATAACAAATAACAAATATAATAAAGAAAATCAAGGTCATTATTAATAAACAGTTACATTGTTTTACTGAGCTGTTCAGAACTTTTTAAAATATAATACTATATATATTAAATCATTTATAGTATATATAGTTAAACTTTCTTCAAAAGGTATTTCAGTACACTTTTGAATACATTTGAAACAGATAATCCTGTTAATAAGTATTTTGTTTCTGAATATTGGTGTTTTTAAAGGATATAGGCCTATTCTATTCCTTCTAGAAGAATTTGCATCGAACGTGTTAAAAAGCTCATTTACAACTATAATTAATGATTCAATAAAAGTACAAATTAATATCATATATTCATAAATTCATATTTTACATACAAAGTAATGCAGCATCACATTTCACATTGAAACATGTGTTCATGGAATTGAATTCGATCCATGAGATCATTCAATGTGAATATTCCTATCATATGATATTCCTTTTTGATCAAAAGGCACAAATTGGCACATAACAACTTATGTATCGTGTCAAGTTTTACTAACTTACTTTTGTCAAGATTCACAAAACCAAATATAAAGAAAATTATTAACTTATATTTTGAGTGAATAGATTAATCACTAAGATGATAGCGTTACTTTGATCAATTTATGAAAAACGAATATATCTTTTAATTAAGAATATTTGTCTTATAAATGACCAAATTTTATGAAAACCGAATATATCTTTTTATTATGAATATTTGATTGAATTATTTTTAATAACAGTACCCACTTTAAGCCGCTTTACATATGTCAATTGTTTTATATTATAAATATTTAATAATTTTGATATATTTATTTCAAATATATTTTAATTCTTGAAATATATTGTAGCTATAATATTAATTAATCATCTACAAATATATCATGCACTTTTGTAACATAATTTCCTGTCCGTATATATATATATCACCATATAACTGTATTAAGTATTAATAAATTAGTAATTATTATCGAAAATATATAAATAATTTGAAAATCTTGTAATGTTTAAAAATAATTGTATTGTTTTTTGCTAAACATTTTTGGTGCGATTTAATAGGTTAAATTTATTATTTGGTTTATTTAATTTAATTGATATATTATTTAATATATTATTTAATATAAAAACAAAAATAACTAATCATATTATACTACAATATATTGTATTAATTTCAAAAACTAATTGTGAAAGAGATGTCTTGCATTACTATTTAAATATACATATAACAATATAATAACATAAGATAATCACTTTAAATAAAGTACACTTTTCAGGCATAATTATGTAACTTGTCATTTTATTGTTTTAATGTATACAATATCATATTGAACTAAATTACGATCAATAAAAATGTTAGGCACAAAAAATTCATTTTAAAATACAATAGGATCAACAATCATAAATCGTTTTTAATTCTATAAAAGTAGATTCACTTCAAAATATATAACTGCTTTTAAAGCTATACATTACACAATAAACTCTTATTTTAAAGAATATTTGAGTGTTTCTTCAGCCATTGTAACAAGAAATTTAAATTGCGTTAAGGGGAATAAGAGCACTATGAGTAAATTCTACAATACTATATACGGAGGATCAGAGATTCCATGAGATAGTTAAACAAACATTAAAAAAACATTCAAGTTGTCAGCGCGTTTCTAAGAATGTTAAAAAATCTCAAGCAAACACTAAATTTTACAAAACGAAGCTAGCACGTACATATAACATAGATGTAGCATAGATTTTCGCCATAAAAATGAATATTTATATATTTAGAAACTGTATTATAAATATATTATATTGATTCCATTATATGTACATTAAGCATATGGTTATACAATTATACAAATACATTTATTATATGTATATATAATAGTTAGAAAATTACAATATAGAATGATATAATTTTATTCAAATATTTTGACAGAAACAATATGTATATAAAGAGCTAATTTTTATGTTCTACCTATAATAGTACTTTGCAATAGTTTAATTATTTAAATTAGTGAAAAATTTCCAAAACTAAAAAAATGAAGAGGAAATATTAATATTTTTTATAGCTATATTATATTTTAAAAACGCATGGTGTCAAGTTAACCACATATATCTCACCGTATAGAATCCTTGTCAATCGATGGCGATAGTCGAGTGAATATGACCTCGGTGAACTCGCCAGCGTTGACATTGGGTCGCACACAGCGACAGACCTCGGCCTTATCGAGGTAGACTGTGACCCAGGCGATGGGGCACTCGGGAGCACAGAACACATTTCGAGAGGTTCCCATGTGCTGCCCACCGCCACTACCAGTGGCCGCGATCATTGGACCGCTATCGTTGTAATCTTGACCGCCGTCTGGAGCAAATTCTTCTTCTGCTAGACGAGCCATTGGCATCTTAGTCGACTTGGACTGTGGGGATCGAACACTAGCGGTCTGCTGGTGTTTCTGTTGCTGTGTAGTTGATATACTGGTCAGCACAACGGGAGCGGTTGTGGTTGCAGGCGGTGGAGAGGCTTTCACAGGCTGCGTGAACTGGTACTGGTACTGGTGCTGCTGGATAGGTTCCTGGTAGGCAACCGGGGCTGGCACAGGAGCTGGAGGTGGTTGTGAAGGAGCTGGCGGTGGGGGTGGAGGTGGTGATTGCTGCAGTTGCTGCTGCTGTGTTTGCTGCAGTTGCTGCTGTTGCAGTTGTTGCTGATGTAGTTGCTGCTCCTGTTGTTGGTAATTGGCGCTGGTTACCTGTTGGATCTGTTGCTGAAGAGCAGCAGACTGACTACTTGGAGCGAAGCCCAAACTAGGTGCAGGAGCAGTAGCGGCTACTCCTGGATTGTTGGTCGATCCGGCAAGAACAGTGCTACACCAACTGTGGATGTAAAAACAATTTCACTTAAATATTTTTATCAAAAGAACACACAGAAGGAATTAGTATATAATATAATCCGGAATAATATATAGTACAAGAGAAGCCTTCAAATCAGCAACCTTTTTTCATTCACGTCCTGTTGTTTCTGTATTATACTTCCCGGCGCTCACTCTTTTTCTGTGCTTCACAAGTCTCGCTAGTAATCGAGATCCGTTGCCGTTTTCTAGTTAGTCACTAGCGATAGTTGAGGAAGGGGGGAAAGGGGAGACGGGTAAGTCTATCGACGTTGAAAATTAGAAGATAGGAGAGAGTGTGGGAGTTAGATTCCAGGGTGTCTTGAATGGAAGAGCATATTCTGCCAATAGCCGTTCCATTCTTGGGAAGGGGCAATCTGGGGTGACTAAAATTTCTAAATTACTTTATGAATAAGAACGATGTCCAATATCAGTCTATGTAGTTCTGCTAGAACTGACTGTGTTTTAATAGAAAATGAGTTAGGAGCTAGCGCATTGACGCTTGTTGTTTTGGCAGAAGAGAGATTTTCAATCGAAGCTATATGGTTGTTGTCTGAATGAATATTGGTTGGTTTACAAGGGTGTGAGTCGTATGGAATAATGGATGAAATTCTATGACGGACAATGTAAGGGGCAACTAAGTTTATTTTTGTTTTTAAGTGAGGGAGGAGGAAGAGAGGAAAAAGACCAGGTCAAAGCGAAACAACGAATTAAGTAGGCATTTACTTTGGAGATTTTTAGGGGTTCCTAATTTAGTTAAAATTCAATAAAGAAAAAATAGCTCCCTCCTACTTTTCCGTTATATATCGATTTATATTTTAATTAACCAAAAACAAAGCACTGTCACCTCTATACAGTTTATCGAGGCTACACTATTTTTATTACACAAAAAAACAACAAGTATAAAAAATATAAGAATATTAAAATGACTTAAAAATAATATATTTGATAAATTACTACAAATAAAATTTATTAATTATTTTATATATTAATAAATGTATTTCATATTATATAATTCGATTTCATGCTATGAAACATTTGCCCTTTTATTATGAAAAGAAATAATATATGCCATCATTATTGCTAATTTCTGTCATTAATGAAATTTGTTATAAAGTAATCGCCAATTACGCATTGTTTTAATTAATTATATAATAGTTCTATGTATTTTCAAATTATTTTAGCAATATCTATAGTATTTATTTGTAAGAATAAATCTCCCATATTCTCTATGTGGAAAGAGTAAAATAAAGTAAAATAAATCTGTGTACATTCAGCTACATTTTAATTGTCTGAAGAAAATATAATTTGGTTTTAAATGTCAGATATTTTATATTTCAAATCCAAAAGTGAAAATGTATCGATTATAGTTTTCAAGTTTTTACTTATATTTCAAACATTTAAAAAACTATTCTAAGAACAATTTTATAAATCAATTAAATACCGGCTGATAAATATTTTTATGAATTGTAATAATATTTTGCACAGAATATAATTATCAATCATTTAAAATTATTTTATTCAAAATTTCACCAATGAAGACAAGAAAATGTTCTTAAAAATTATATGTAATCTTTCAAAATTAAAAAGTTCAATTATATAATTAAATAAACTATATGCAAACTGAGAAAATGTACAATAAATTTATATTGATGTAAATAATGTAATAAATGTTTCCAAAGAATAGAAAACTAATTATAGTAATTGAAAAAACGGCTGTAATAAGCACAATAGTTTTAAATTAATAATCACACTAACCGTAAAATACTTATATTATATAGGCGTAAAGGCAAAACTTTCAAAGGAACGGTTGCAACTAATTTTTATATTAAAATACCTACACTTTTTTCGAAAAACATTTACAAAAGAGACAGGCCCAAAATCCCACATCTCTCCTTGAATTCTTGCATGAAACCTATAACAGATTTATATCGTTATGTTGAACAAAATGAAGTAGAATATAGGAAGTTATAATAAATAAAAAAGTGTTGTTATATTTTATAGTATTCTGTTATATTTTATATTATTGTGTTTCCATTATGGAAATCAGTTAAAATAATTAAAACATTTAAAACAATCGATCACATTGTTACAATATAGTATACTATATTGTAAAAAGGTGATCAATTGTTACAAAAAAATGCACTCAATATTAAATCAACTTTGCGCGGGTGACAAAAGAATGAAAAAAAGTTTACTTAATGTTTAAAATATTACAAGGGGCATATGTAAGAAGGGATGGCGATCGGCTTATCCACTCAGTGTGTATAGCTTGTCTATATTATTTTGTTTTCATAGATATTGATCAATTTAATGATAATTAAAATGTTAGCAGCACATTCCATACACCGGATAAATTGGAATTTTATGAAAACAATTTTTTTAATGAAATAATGCATGGAGGCGTGATTTAAGGCGAACATGTCAATTATACTCTTTTAAGTTTTTAAATAAATATTCTAAATTAAAATAAACATGCTATATTTCAAATGTGCATTCTAATTAACGACATGTAATGTTATTAAGGAGTTGTTACTATTTTAGCAGAAACATACTTCCTATATCACTTACATGAAATTTCACACATATTTTGTAAGCCTACTTATTTATTTAACTTTAAGTAATAACTTATTAAGAAATTATTTTATAAAAATATTTATATCACTACATATATGTATATGGATATAAAATATATAGATATATATATATATCTGTAGGTTTAAAATATATGTACATTGTATATAATTTATATATAATGCGTAAATAGAAAATAACTGCATTTATTGCAAAAAATGAAAGGTTTTTAATAGAAATACGTAGCAATTTTTTCCGTGTTTGTGTAATGGAAATGAAGTGTAACAGGTGAATCTTACCTTAGGTTAATAATAAAATTCCTTTAAAATAAATATTCAATAAAAACAATTAACACAAAAGCCTCATGGAAATTATTTTCACAGTTGCAGGAAAACCTTTACAGTCTCACAGACGCAGCACAAAAACGCATTTCTCATTAGTTGGGACTGCAGGAGAGAGACATGCAGCAGCAGTTGTTTATTTAGATGCAATATATTTAAGTAGAATCAGATATATACACACACTCCGACATAATAAGCAGTGAGTGTGCATTAGTCAAGTTACCTAATCCAATCAATAGAAGAGAGAATACCATGTCATAACCTCAAGTTTGCTATAGAAAGAAAGTAGTAACTTCTTCAGTCGATTCTTATATAGATAGGTTGTGAGTTTTGATAAGATAATATACGGTTCCTAGGCGGCGCACCAAGACATGAGGTTTACTATTTACATGATGCCAAAACTACTATGCAGGGTTGTCTAGATACGCCATTATGTCAATACGTACCTATATATTACTAACTATGGGTAGCCTATACCTAGAGTGTAAGTAGAGTCAGGTAGGCCTAATACCACCTGTTCAGTTGGCTTCCATTTTCCTCTATGTAATACTACTGAGTGCTGCAGCACTGCTTTGTGAAATGAAGTGCATCAGCACAACTAACGTAGCCCTAGAAGTACGCATAACCACTTTTTGGTCTACACCTCCTCCGTGTATATATATTAACAAAACATTTTATACAAACAACACGCCTATAAAGCTGAATGTCTATTTACAAATCCAACGTATAGATTCTGTGCATTTATGATTGTGTTATATCGCGCCTGGACAGGTAGACCAACAGACTGACTGACATCAACATTGTATAATATTAGACAAGTCAATACCTAAACAGAAATTGTAGTCGTTTAAAACAATGTTGACAGGTATTACTATAATACAGCATACAACCATTTTATTGATTAATAAAGTTGTCGCAAAATATTAAGCTGATTATATAAATAGATTACCCATAATTTAATAATTCGTATTAGTTCATGAAGGGATTAATGATAACCAGATTAAATTTGTGAAGCAACCATGAGATTTACGAAGATTACAAGCGTGCTTATTATATGATTGAAAATATTTAACTATGTAACTAACAACAGCATATCTGTTGCATCATAAAATAATTTTTTTATAAAATTGGTAACTCATAGTAAAATACAATCAAATTAAAAAATGATTGTAAATAACCGTACGTGACTGCAAACATTCTACTAAACATTATAGTATAAGTTATATGGTGAAATTGTAATAATTTAAATTATAATCAATCGTTCATATAGTTTAATAATTATAAAATTAATTACATTAAATAGAATGAATTTTAATTCAATAATTTTATTATTAAATGTATAAACGTGCTGATTATGCATAATCGAATATGACGCGATATTTTATTTCCATAAAAAAGTCATAATAAAATAAAAATTCTTTAAAAAACGTTTAGTGAACATTTAATATTTGCCCACCAATAAAAACTATTTAACAAAAAAATAAAAGTTAAAGTGTTAATAAATTAATAAAATTATTTATAGCTTAGTCATAAGTAGTTCTAGTTCTAAATATTGCGAACTCTAATTTTAAAAATAATTTTAAACTTATAATTGAGATCAATATTTGTGCAAACCAAAATATGATCGTTTAGAACAGAATTTTGCAATAATAATAATTTTTAAAGTTTACTAATAGAATGTTGTTATCTTTAAAATATTAAATCCTTAAGTTTTTCTCACCATAAAATTATTAAAATAACGAACCAATATTTTCACCAATTCTCCAAGCTTACTCGTTATCCTTTACAAATTAATAACACACGAAACATATAATTAACAAATATTACTAAATGAGTTAATATTTATAAATGCTTATATTAAATAATCTTATTTTTAACCGTTGTCTGATAATTTCCTATAGTCATGTCTTATATTTTGTAGAGATAATTATAGATACTCATCGCACTAACTCACATCCCAGTTCCCTCATAGTTTGGGTCGATACGGTGCTTTCATCCTTCATTATTGTCATCTACAAGAATGCCATGCGGTATTTGTGCGATATGAAAAACATCACTAAAAAGTTGTAGTCATATAGGGATTCTCTACTATTTCTACCTATATCCTGTTACCTCATTTCAACATTCTCTATCTTTCCGAGAGATAATTTCTCTCTATCCAATGGTAAAAATATATAGTTTTCTGGCATTGATAGACGCATCCTTCCTCTTTCACTGAGATATTATAGTCATACTTTCAAAATGAGGAATCGTGACTCTTCTCTTGAGATATAAAAAGATTTAACCATTGAAAGCAATCATACAAATTTGTGTTACTACTCTTTGTTTACCTTTTCCGATTTTTTATAATATAATATTTTGTATATTTAATGATTTATGTATATACATATATTGTACAAAATACATTAATTAATTAATTTTATTAATTAATTAATTTTCGAAAAATTAATTCTGGAAATAACATATTAAACAATAAATTTAGGAATATATTAAAATTATTATTCAAAACTTTATAAAAAGAGAAACTATAAAAAAGGAGCTCTTCTTGATTTCAACTTACAATTATTAATAATTATATACAAACCTATCTGTTTTAAATATTTCAATGTGTATAGTAAAATGTTAAAGTAGAAAAAATATTATATTACGATTTAACTAAAATAAACAATAAAAAGGAATAACAAAAAACGTTCAGGTATTTCGCCGCTTAAATACTGTGTAAAAATATTTTAATTAATTAAATAAACCTACCAGCGGAGTATTTCTGAACAAAATAGACACTATGACTAATGCATATAAGTATATATAGTCAATGGATATACAAATAGGGGAATAAAATTAAAGAAAACTCATTTGAACCCCGAATAAAACTAATATAGAAAAATACAATTGATATCGAAAGACAGCATAAAGTAAAGTACACAGAATGGATTATGTAGGGGTAATCACCTGATATATTATGGAAAAAGTCAATCACTTGTAACAGGCAGAGAGAAAACAATTGCGACTATTGTTTTACAATCACAAGTAGTGTTGCTGCTTTCGATTCTCCAAAAAGAATGCTTGCTAAAAATAATAGTAACAACCTAGTCGTTGAAGGTTTGATTTACGAGTAAACCATGACGGCTATATGTGTGTAAAGTCACTAATCTACCAGTATGGACGGTGTAAGTATGTATAACATATTTTTTAAGGATCTACATGTGATCTACAGAATGTACTATTCTAAAACCAGTTGTAATAATCGAAGATGAAAAAGAAGATAAAACAACATATGTCTATGGCAGCTATAAAGTAGAAAATATGAAACACTACTAAAAAAATTGGAAACTAAGTAAGTATCGATTTTACTCCATAGTATGCCGCAAATGTTATGATGGAATGTAAACGCAGCACGAACACCTCATGTTAAACCAAGAGAATTTTTTGGGTAAAACCTGGCTATTTAATGTTAGGCGTAACGCTATACGGAGTGACTATATAATATTAAGACAAGTATGTGTAAAGTGTGCAATCCGTATATTAGTTGCATACATGTAATAGAGAACTGCGAGAGAAAGAATCAATCAGTTTAACATACTAGACTTTAGTCGATTAGCAATTTCATAAAGTCTTTAAAAAGTAAGTAGCCCTAACTAAATAGATATGGTGCAGATATAGAGATATTCTTTAATCGAATAGAAATTTCCCCCAATTACTGTAAATGCCGCACAAAAATATTATATTGTAGCTGACAACCCTTACAACCAAGGGAGGAAAGGAGATCAATTCCACTGAAAAATTAAGTAAATTTCTATTGGTAGGCTGATTTAATAAGTAGTATACTACTTTGACTGTTATTTTTTGGAATTCTGTAACAGATTTGTCGCTTTTAGTCAATATTTTGGGAATGCTATATTAAAATGTTGTAAGACGCTAGAAAACGCCGGCACTGTAACCCTGGATATCCAGGATACAAGTGTTGTTATGACTCATCTAGACACTTAGCAGTGTTGACAACGCTCAACTCAGTGAATTATTGGCGAAGAAATAGTTCACCATATATTAACCACAAGAAAGATAAACTTATTTTAGATTTTTTAATGTCAATGAAAGGATTAGCCTATATATACGTAAATAAACATAATATTATTATATATGTTTAAAAGTAATTTTGCTTTATAAAATAAATCAAATTAAATTTGTTGTTGTATAAATAGAATTTACGAAATTATACCATAATTTCGTTAATTTCGATAATAATATGTTTTACAATTAGTGAAATGAATTCGATTACACATAAATACCAATCTATTTAAATTTATAAATCACTTTTTATTATAATAAAATAACTACAATTTTTGTTTAATGAAAAAGTATAAATGGCGATATATAGTTATATGGCTATATAGTCAGGTTGAGTTAAACCCATATAATCCTATGTTAAAGCGTAATTTAATTATTTTTCTAGTTAAAAGTAATAAATTTTGTGAACAGTGGATTAGATTAATAAAATATTTCGTAATAATTAAAGAGTTTTTTTTTACTGAAAATTACCTATTCTTTGAAACTATAAACAATACTAAATAAATAATGGTTTTTATTTACTTATTTTCTTATTTACTACAGATACTTACAATTAAATATTTCAAGAAAGGTTACGTTTGTTAAAAAACTTATAATTGAATAATTTAATTAATTAAAAAAGTTAGTTAATAATAAATTAAATAGGTAATTAATTTAATGAAATTAATAAATTATTTACATTATTTATATAGTTAAAAAACGAATATGCTATAATAGTTAATACGTACTTGTATTTTTTGATTTTAGAATTATATCGAATCATATTAATAGAAAACATGGTGGGTAGGCGATACCTTCTGAGTGTTGTCACATTTTATATTGTATAAACTATATAACAATATGTAAGGCAATTGCGCAAAATAGTAATAAAATGACCCAAGAGGAGTCGATTACTGGTGTAGGGAACACCCCCTTTGTCACCTACCCAAAATACACCAATGTAAATTTAAAAAAATATATAGTTAGATAGTATATTTATTTCTAAAATAATGGAAACATTATTATAACAAAACTACAAAGTTGACTTACCTTATCATTAACAATCAGTATTAATTACGGCTAAATTAAGGCTAAACATTGTAATTAAACAAACAGAAAATAACAGCGATTAATGTTGCTATATGAATTTAATAATGTACAGCAAAATATTTTTCATTAAAAAACAAAAGGATTTTGTGAACCTTAAAATACATATGTTTAAATAACCATAATGGAACAGTGTCTCCCAATCGATTGGACTTCAGTTACAACTAAATACAGGCTACATAGCAATGAATTTTAGTCAGGCTTTTCCCATTTTTATGTTTCTATCTATCACATGCCGGGTATAGCGAGTGGATACTTGGTAACTATGGAAACCACTTCCGATAATTATTATAACTCATTTGCGTTAATATCGGGTCTTGTGAAAATTTATTTTAAGAACGTTAAAGTAGCTTAATTTAAAATCAGTGAATACATTATTAATTTGTAAAAGCACACACTATATAAACAGACTCAATCAAAATGGTTCTATATGATACAACTAAGATAAATACAGCTACATGTGCAGACCTAATATATAGGGGTTTATTAACTAAATATTATCATTCCAAATCTACAATAAACAAAATATAGACAAGAACAAACTATTTAGAATTATGCGAGAAACACTATCGCTATAGTATTCGTGAAGCTTTCACATAATTTTTAAAATTACCTCAATTGTCAATTAACTAATAATTGTGCATAAATAGCAAATAACAACAAAAATTATTATTATAAGGAACTACATACACTACGTTATAATTTTGTTTAACCTATTAATTTAACTTGTTACTTCCATTTTGTGAGTAGTGTAATATATATAAATATTAACCATTTTTTGATAGCTGGAAAAGTCTGGTTAATACTAATGTATTCATAGTTATTAATGAATTAATAACGTATTTATTCAACATTAAGGACATCGTTCCGACATCATTCCGACGTCATAGACTATTAATCTACACGATATATATGTTATTGCTTGTAAATTAAGATAATTAATTAAAAATCACTTTTTTTATGTGAAGCTGATAATTGTTATATAATTGCCTAACATGAAGTTCCAAATTATTTAAAGAATTCTGAACTACTTACAAGTCATACAAATGTAACGTGATTTAAATGAAATATTGTTTATTTCAATTCAAACACATTTAGTTTTAATGATATTTTCGTTTCTTTCATATTCTTTGTACTCTATATTTGTTATAGGTTTCGAATTAAATTCTTACTATAATAAAACTAATAGTAGACCTTAAAATTATTGAAAATTTAGTATTTAGTTCTAAAGTTAATTAACCAAGCATCATATCGATAAGGCAAAATCTTAATTGATAATTAATCGATAACCTTAATTCAAAGTGTGCACATCATGGCGTACTGAATAATACAGGACGCCATGGTGCACATATAGGCTATAAATTATTACCCATAACAAGTATATTCATTTTTACATCTGATACATTAATACAAGTTTGTTGAATGGTAAATAGTAGTGCCTAACCATTCTGGTTTTTTTCCTACCCACGAAGGTATCGGTAATATCCACATTTGTCGTTTAATCAAGCCTGGATAATATCTATATACCAATAATACATGTTATAAAAAAGAATTATATATCAATAAATAATTTAATTTAAAATGGAAAGTTTTTTGTTTAAATATGAATGAAAGATAATTTATTAAAAATTTAAGAGTTCTAGTATCCTATTTTATTACAATTCGTGGGATTCGTGTAATATTATTGAATCAATTTACGACAAATACTTTAAGTAAAATATATTCGCAGTTAACTGTATAATAGCCATATATACAATACATACAATATAATAGTGTATATGATATAATAGTCATTAATTAATAGCAGCCAACTAAGAAACAACATATGATAAGCGGATGATAAATAAGTTTTATCAAACTTGATTAATTAATCATTTTCGTTGTAACAGAATATTATATAATTTCTAACAGAATATAAAAATTATGAAATGTGATACGAAAAAGGATCTGACGTTCACTATATAGACTCACGCAGAATACATTTTAGATGTGTATAAATCATCTTTGACAGTTTCTAAATCGTGTCATTTATCAACTACTTTTAAACACTCATAATAGGCCTACGTATACGGCATTTAAAATTTACAGTAAATTCAACAGCAAATAGCTTCCATGTTTTTTTCCCATTTTGTCCAACTGTAAATATATATTTCCATCTAGCTATGAATCAGTTATAGAAAAGATCAAGCAAGTACACTAAATACAACAGTGATATTTAAAAATCTTCTTGTATATTAGAAAAACTTAAAATGAATAAATCAATAATTAAAAAGTTAATAAGGAAACTTATAGATAATATTTGAAAAATATAATTCACAAAAAGTTAGAAAGTTGATCAAATAGAATTAAAAAATAAGATTTTACAATATTAGACAACAAATTGTTTAACTAAATTAAATTAGTAGTCCGGCAGTGAGCAGGATTGACCTTGTTTTGGAGTTTTTTAATCGTTTTTTTATTTATGATAGGCCTATATGGGTATAATTCGTAATATTTTTTCGTAATTTTTAGATATGTAAAGACATTTTTGTGTATTGAATGCGTTTATTGGGTAGTTATACCCTCTAAATGTGGGGGTATACATCAGAATTATTAGTGTAGGACAAATGGTTATTAAGATAGGACGAAATTTTGTATTTTCGGTAATGGCGGACATTAAACGCGTTTTGTGAAAAATTTCCAATGCTGACAGAGTGACATCATACAGTTTTGAGAAGTACTGTACCCATATATCATAAATCAACGATAAAAAACTATGTACTCTAAAACAAGGTTAGGGGAAAAATCAAGGTTTCAATGCCAAAGTATAGATTAATACAATTATTAAATATATTAAAGTACGTGGTTAAATAAATATATTTTCAATGATATAAAGTAGATTTTTTTTTAATTATAAGGCATTCGTTTTGAAAAACATTAATTAAAAAAATTACGCTTTCATATGTTAAAAGACGATTTTGGAATATATATTTTGGTTTAGATGGGAGTGTACGCAAGAATATGCTTTCGTCTCTTACTTATCGTGACAGTATTATATCATATACATTAGTTTTACTGTATAATTAAGAAATTTCAGAATATACCACATTATTTCGTATTTTGCATTTATATAGCAAAATTATATACTGGCATAAGTCAAGTTATATGTTGCCATTACGCAAAATGTAATGGTTTACATTAGGATTACTTATGATTATTATTTTGTATGTCTTTCCATTTGCGCATTTCATGTAAATAAATGATTGATTTTTCTTAATATACATCGGTATATTGATTACTATACTATAGTGTATCTGTGTATGTAGTTATAACTAGTATTTTTGGATAAACGAATATTATTTAAATTTTAATACAGAAAAACTATAAAAAACGAATTCTCATTATTAGTAACAAAAAAATTATTAGTTTAGTAGATTACATAGTAGCATATAACTGTTATATCAATAAAATAGTTACTGCTATACCTACATTGGACTACCTATTCCGTTTAAAATATTCCCGTAACAACTGTTGCTCTTAGCGCATATAGAGACATAATACCGAAACACATATATCTGCTAAAAATGATTTAATAAAACCACGAGAAAAACATGGTTACACCTGTATAACAATAAGTATATTGCACAGAGTAAACTGACTTTTGTATTTAAATACAACTTTAAACGTCGATTTTGTTCAACTAACTAATTGCGTCAAACATACATAATCCCATGTAGCTAGGCGAGTGTTGGCTATACAGTTAAGTATGAAAATTGCACAACGTATGACTCAGATTATTATAATTATAAAATTTAATGTTGTTGCGAAAATCAATACGTGCAATATAGTTTAATGTAGCCATGTCACGCCCCTTTTTATACCTTAACATTGGGGTGTGCTTCAAATTTGTTAATCGTTCTTATGTAAGTGAAAATTAAAACAGAGAAAGAATATTATGCGAAAGTAGAAAGAATATTATGTGAAAGTAGAAAGAATATTATGCGAAAGTAGAAAGAATATTATGTGAAAGTAGAAAGAATATTATATACTAGCAAACGTTCCCTAACATTATAATACGGCAACTTCCGTTTTTATGCAACATAATAGACTTAACATATATATATATTAGTTTAGGGTAATTTAATTAATCTAAAACCGAAATCGGTTAGTTTTAGTTTAAACAAACTGTTAATCAAACGACAACAAATGTTCCGAAAAAATAAATAATAGTTTTTGCGCGGATGTAATAATGGTGGTAAATCCAAAATAATACGTACCTATTTCACAGGATAAAGGTAAAAGATACTACGGCATTTTGACACAAATAAAAAAACATAGTTTTCACTTATCAGATTAAATCAAGAGTTTTTAATATGCAGAATGAAATGTTTCCTTTAAATCAAGATATTGATATACACTATAAATAATTATTTATTTCAGCAACAATAACTATCAAACCATTATTGATCACAAATTTTAGAAACTTTTTAACACAAAACATTATATGATTATTAAAAATCTCTTAAAATAATTATTGGCAGCAATCACTCACCCTTATACAGTTATTAATTTTATTTAAATGTATTTCCAAATATATGCTTCCGAAATTCTGCAAATTTTCATAAATAAGTCAAACATTATTAATTAACAATCAATAACAGTTGTGCCATAAAACACTAAAACCAAGTTACACAGATGTAGTAGTATTAGCACTGAAAGTATGAGCAATTATTGCACGTCTGTTTCTGAATGGTACAACAATATAGTAACCAATTCCCTCTGATCTGATTTGAGCTTATTAGTTCAAAATCGGGTTGAATGACTCTAAAACATAATTGATTTATATAAAACATAATACTATGTCTATTTATTACACAATAGAAGCTGTAGTTAGTAAAGCTTTGGTCTGAGCATATTATAAAGGAATGTAGTATGCAGGATATAATACACACACTTAACCCTCCCTCTCTTACAGTATATCTCTATTATTTCACAACCGAGTAGGGATTTTGTATACACCAACTAGTTAAGGTGACATTTTTATTGTACTAAATCACATTCCACTATAATGAACTAAGGAGTCAAACTGCAAAGATGCAGAACTGTAGAGACGCAACTGTGTTCTTGAGACGCTACAAAGTATTGTTGCATAACTAATGCGAATCATCAGTGTGTAAGTTTGTAAATCCAGTAACGTGTCTCAAGTTATAATTAACAATTGCAATGCTTTGCTGACATTGAATTCAAAATATTATTGCAGCTTTAGTACTTGATACTTCTCATAAATTACTAATATTTTAAAACAAAATAAAGTTAAATTAAAAAATCTTTTAATTATATATATTGTATATGTCGCTTATGGACAAGAACCATATTCTTATATTTTAAAATCATTGTATAAATTCCAAAATACAAATTGCACTATTTTCAGACTTAAACGTTTTAAATAAGTTGTAAAATAACGAGTAATTTGTGTGATCAACATTTTAAATAAACTTACGTTCTGATATATTATAAATTATCAAATATAAAAATTATCAAAAATAAAAAATTTCGTAAACTTTTCACTTAAATAATTTAATTATATTTAATAAATGAATTAAAAATTTAAGATTTAGGCTAACATGCAAATGACATTAAAATGCTTTTAAATTAACAATATAGTTAATTACTATTTACTAAAATTAAATATATAATAAATAAAATTTATTTATTTATGTAATAAATATATAGTGTGTAACAAATATTGTGCATCAATAATAAACAGCATAACTATGCAGTAGGTATATTGATGTAAAATATAAATATAAACATTAAAAATATGTATATATAATATAGACATAGATATAAAACCTACTTCAATAAGTACGTTTTAAAAATTCTAATGTGAACATACTGTAATTGAAAGTGAATATATCATATAAATGTGTTTCTCGATGTAAGTGTAACTAAATGTATAAAATTGAATTAACTTTGAAGTTTTCCTTTAATTTTATATATATTCTTAACATTGTTACAATTCTCGCTTAAAAATCTCATTTAATATATATTGAAATTTATGTTTACTGATAAAACATAAATTAAAAAATATATACATTTTGTGCAGTGTGAATTCCTACAATATAAAGTTGAACTATATACGTGCGAAAAGAAATTTGTGTAGGTTCCATTACGTTTTTAGGTCAGATAATTTTTTTAGGGACTGTGACTAGATTTCATACATATTTAGAGAAATATCTACTGTGTATATTATACGTACAATCAATGATAATATTAAATTAATAGTATTAGAATCACAAAAGAGTATTAAATTATCAATATATTTATAAGTAAACAAATTATTTTAAATTATTTTCATTTTATTTTTTATACTATATGATATCTGCTATAAAATAATAATCATGTAAGTATATCCATTGAAGCAAATTATTGTTATAATGCTCAATACTTATTATAGGGTAATGAGCCAAGTTTTAATTTTAAAATTTTAAAATTTAATTGATTTCAGTATTTTGTAATAGACAAAATGAATAGTTACACAATAATAACACTGAATATGTATTACTATTATATAGTGCTATTATTACTACTCGAATGAGAATTTATATTCCTAAATGTGTTTCTATTTTGTGTGAATAGCCTATATTACAAAATAATATAGAAATGTTAAGGTGTAAAATTATAAATTTACTAATTAGTATAGGAATGCCGCTGAAGAAAAGTATATTTCAAATAGAAAAATTGATTATTCTAAATATAAAAACCATAACCCATGTAAAAAAATTACTATATATATATATATATCTATCTATTGTATTATATGAACTTATTTCAAAATTCGGTCGACTCTTCAGTATATATATAACTGTTTTTAATTATTTTTTGCTCTTGATAATTTACACACAATACAACGATAAAACTTAATACTAAATATTATTTTGTTGTTGATTTGAACAAATGGTTTATTGATTTAGAGGAATATTTTACACTATAAAAAAGCAAAGCGAGAAATCAATATAAGCTTTGTTACACATTAAATGACTTTCTCCAACCATTTCCTGTCTATCGTGTGTCATTAAATGGAAATTAGCTAATAAAATAGTTGGCAAATAAAATATGTTCACTGTGTTAATAATATATATTCAAATTTAATATTTTGAAAAAATATTCACAACTAAAGCATTTCTCATAAATAGTTAAAAATGATAGGTAAACTAAACCAAAGCATAAAGTGACCAATAGGCCTAGTTTAAAAAAAATATATATATATTTTGTTAATTATGTAAATTAAATCAAATTATTATTTATATACGATTTTTTTAAACAAAAACATTATTACCTTTTACTCGAGGTTGTAGACCGAAATTTCTCAGACATTCGTAAAGTTATGAAGAAAATTCCTAACACAGGCTATTACTAAAATACACTAGGATCAATTCTAAAAGAAAATGATACGCAGTTTGCTATCCTGCATATGTATATAGACCGGCCTATACCCTATAATTCACAGGATTGCTATAAATTGAGTGTACACAGTGATCGTTGCCATATAAATATAGAGATAACAGTATTATGCCTAAAGTTATGTATTGTAGTAATGAGTTATAGGTTATAGGATGTTATTTCTAGAATTGTTATGAATCAATCAATAATAAAAAATACACAACATTTTTTGTTTATGTGATTATTTGTTAATGGGTACTTATTTATCGTGTAAGGGTATTGGAATAACGAGAATATATTTAGTATAAATATAACTTAGATAGTAATTCTGCTGTAGTTAAAGATATAAGTATAATTACTTCATGTTGTGTCAATGAATTAAACATGTAAAACAAACAACATAGTTATAAAATAAACCAATGAAAAATATGATTATTTTGAAAAAATAAATATAATTTAAATTATAAAACATAGAAAATAATTCAATTAATTATATTAAAATTCATATTGTTTGCAATAGGTAGATCTTATAATTTAGTTATTGTATTATATATAATAACCATTATAGCTTCATATAAGTTGTACCATTTTTTAAATTTTTACACCTATTGTATTGTCTTAGTATAAACCTTTAACCTCATAAAAACAGAATCCAGGTAACTAATTACTGAAGAGGAAGATATAAATCAAAGATACTGAGGTTGCAAAAATAAAGAAAATAACCTACAAAACATATGAGGAGGCGGTGAAAAAAAGTGAATACAGGATATTGAACAATTAATTAAAAAAAGGGTTGATCTCCTAATGAATCTATAATCATAGCTTAGGAAATAACTATAATCTCCAACGTGGCATGAATACTGAGATAAAAGAATCGCAAGAAATGGTAACAAAAGATGTAGCTGCCTAGTTGTTCCTATGTTGTATTTTGCTTAGTTACTGAGGAGATTTAAAGGAAATATGAACATAAAGGCCCGTCCATATGCTTCTAAATGCTTAAATAGCTAATAAAATAATAAATATTATCTTTCATTTTATCGTACATCGGTAAAAACTTTTGGAAGTATTGTGTAAATATAATAAATATAACATTCATCAAATTATAATTGTTCACAAAATGTGACATGGATGACAAATAACTAATGAAAATTCATATTAAATAATAAGCGAGTTATTTAAGAATTGTAATAAATTATCAATATGTATAGGTAACGTGTGTTGTCGTTGTGGAATAATTAGTATAAATTAAAATAAATATTAATTAAATAAAAACAACATAACATTTTTGAAATTGTGGTGAGATAATTTTTTTTAAATTGGTTAAATTTCATGGAAATCATATTTTTATTATAAATCATTATTTAGACATATCGATTAAAAACTGCCAAGAATTCATAAATGTACGAACATATTTCTAACAAACACAATTGTTTAATAAACTTTTTTAGATTATATCTTATTATATGTATTTGAAAAAATAAAACAAATTTCCTGATTAATTGTATGCGGAATTAGAACACAAACATGTAATTAATACATAAGTAGTATATTATATTAAATAAACAACATGAAATTCAATGATGGTTATGTTAAGTACATTAAAATGACATCTAAATTTATTGACTTAATAAATAAATTTCAAAAAATTAAAAAATCAATCAACTATCTTTAATTATAATTTAATTTAAATAAAATGTCCCATGCACAATTTTAAGTATATATTACATATATAGTACATACATAGTAACATATTATTTGAATCGCTTTGTCTACAGCTCCGACGTTTAAAACCTAATAAACCCTAAAAATTTTATAATTTAGTAAATAATTTATCTGTTTTCAATTGTTCTATATTTTCTATTATAGTATTTGATGAAAATTGGAAAACTAATCAACATTTAGTTAATTAAATGAATCAATAAATTTTGCTTCGACGTTAAACTGTTGAACAGATTGTGTCCATAAATACAAATCAAGCGTTATCGAATTAACTTTTTCGTGTGTATTCAACGTAATATTATTTACCAAGAACTATAGGTTATAAATTTTATCACTAAATTTTATGTCAATATTGTTAATACAAAAGTGTTAATTATAACTGTTTCTGTTTTATTTGTAACTTTTTCTAATGATGAATAAGAGTAGGAACTTATAAGATTATATTTAATTATTGTATCATATTTTTAGGTAGAAAATAAATATGGTATTTTTATAAACAATAATTAATAATTTGTTTCCGAACACAATTAACGAATACAATCAACTAAGGAAAGAATGGCAGAACAGATAAAGAATCAATCACTTGAAATATGATTTATAATATGGCGTCACTTCAATTGGTTCCAGGACACCTTATACTTATCTGCATTTGTCATATTCTGATTTACAATGTATATACTGTACAGAAGAAACAATTCAAACTTATCTTTTTAACTTTAACGCTACGACATTCTCAAAAATAAGATCAAAGGTTAAATTTCTATACATTTACGTATCAATGCAAATCAGTATTAACTGGTTTGTGCAGCGAGGCATACTGTAACACGTATACATATATATACTATTAATGCATTATTGTACATTTTGATCAATTTGCATATTACATTAATATTCCCTTCATTTAAAAAATATATTTTATTATCAAGTTTAAAAATTATAGCAGTTGAAATAAGTTTTTATAAAATTTTCTTATAAAAAATTGGATAAATGTATCTATTATTGTTATTATTGAATTCATATATATATATATATATTAATGTTGATAAATGAATGCATAATAATATTGTTTAAAATATCATTTGAAACTACCGGCTAAGTAAATTTATTGATTGAAACAATCATTTCAATATACTAGGTAGATGCATTACTTGTTATTGATTAATATACTACGTAGGTAGATGCATTACTTAATAAAAAGTTACAACATGTTATGTTAAATTAAATTAACAAGGTTTGATAATATAATAATTAATTTCAGTGTTAAGCAACGTTGTGAATATGCAATCCTGTACTATGAAGTTAATTAACTATTAAATGTAATACAATCGAATTTATACTTACAATAAACACAAAAGAATCATTCAAAAATCCGTTTAACTAGCAATAACTCTAGCTATATAATTAACTACACTTATAACTAACTGTAATTTACTTTCGTGTTCATTCTATAAAAATAATTATTGGAAATTAATTTTGTTTCCCTATTATCAACTGATACATTGCCAATGATTTAAAAGTAGTAAAATAAAATACTAATAATATAAATCTATAATTTACAATGAAAATACAATTTAAAAATGATAAATTACCATATTTAAAAATAATTATTTTCAGAAAATTATTTATTGATAAAATAATTGTTAAACAGTTGTTGATGCAAAACTATTAATTAGGAAATGTAATGAATAAAAACTTTTGAGGCTAGGTACGATTTTCCTCATATGACACAGATCTAATCAATATTGATCAATAAAATGTACTTTTGTCACTTTTAGGAAACGTACTTTGACTTGTTCATATTGGTCTTTAGACTCTAAAATGTATATGCAAACATACCCAATATGAAATTTGATAACAAGGAGATAAATTGGTTAAATAATCAATAGAACATTTAATAAATTTATTTATGATTATGTAAAATATTGTTTATCATCATTATTTAAGCGATGGACTAATGTATTAAACTTAACATGTTTTAACATTAACACATTTAACCTAAAAGTTGCATTTATTATAAAAGCTGTGAACATTATAAATGCTGAAATATGCTAAACATATCATATAGAGATTAACGTTTTACTGCAGAAAATATTCCCATATATGTATATATATATAACAGTTGACTTCATTTTATAAATAAATATTAAAGTACTGCAGTAGCACATAAGTTTCGTTAAAAGTGATTTAAAGATTAAATTGATGATAATATATGAACAGAATTAACAGCTACATCGATTTATATTTACAATAAATAATTGAATAACATGTTTTAATCAACTAAATGTAACATGTACAATATATATAGTACGGTTAGGTAATTTACCCTAATATTTTGTTAGCAATCTTTACATACTCTTACATAATATTTATAAAGTATAGATAAATTTACATAAAAATCAGTATAAAATCAGAAAATAGTATTCCACTGATATCCTGGTATAATCAAAAATCATGTATATTTATTATACGCCATATGTATGCCCTATATATTAGAGAGGCACAATTTTACAACAATTTTCGATTGTTCCATCATTAGTAATTATTATCATAGATTTAATCTCTATATATATATAATGTATATATCTTTGGTACAACTTTTGGAGTTAATTTGATGCAATTTATATTTTAATTAAAACTTTTTCCAACTAATTCCATTGATCCCAGTGTATGCTATTTCTTCTTTCATCTCATTTTATAAAAATATTCGCTCTTAAATGAATAGGCATATATTAATGAAGCCTTATATATTTTTTTCATTTTTCAAATGTGATGTCTCATTTTAAATACTACGAATGATTAGTTCTACCATCTGCTACTTTGCATCATCAGACAGTATTATAATTGCTTTCATCAAACTAGATTTGGAGCAATATATCATTTAGTCTACACTATTATGATAAAATTACAGCATGAGTTATGTAAAATACTCCTTATACTTTTGTCAAAATCCAATAAATGGATGCGAATATTGTCATTAGATAAAATTCAAAACGAGGAGCAAATGTCCGATATTTATTTAAAAATGTATAAAGCATAAATTAAAGCGTGAAACTCAGTTATTAAAAAAAATATTCTGAAATTATATAATATAATTAGAGACTTTAATCTACTCTTTTTAATCGATATTGTTTCAAAATTATTCTAATACAGTGTATATTATCTCGAATATCGTAGCACATGTGTTTCTAACACAAATAAAAGTGTCTCTTTGTGAGATATCCCAGGCGAATGAGCAAAAATATTAATACATTATTTTAACCAAAGAATGTAACTAGCGTAAAAAATTAATCAATGAAAGAGTATCGTAAGTTAAACGTATTTTTATCTAATTAATTATATATTTATATTTATATAAACATACTTAATGATATGCCATACAAGTCATAACTAAATGAATGAATATTGCTGAAAAAGTGTTTTTTTACTAGAAAATATATTTAACAATAAGTTTTATATGGAAAACATTTAACATAAAGTAAGCTTAATAGTTAAATTAAATATTTTGTATTTTAAATAATCTAAAAATTAAATATCTACAATATTTATATTATTAATATAATTATAAAATTAAATGTAATACAATGTCATTTATAAGTAAGGTAAATACCAAATAAGGTTGATTAAGTATGAAGTGAAGTATTTATCAAATAAGAAACATTTTAAGTACATTAATAAAAAAATGAAAACATTCCTTAGTTATTAAGTATAGAAAATGAAGTACGCAATATTTTTCAATTAAATGTGGAATGCACTGGAATTATTCTGACACTTAAAAAAATTTAACTTACGTGAATTATCAACTGTTTGAAATATACTAACGTATATGTAAGCTTATAAAACCAAATATGGTAATACAGTCCACTCTAGTACTATATAACCTAATTTTCCCAGACTTCCCAAAAATAATCCGAAAATATATTTAAGATAAATCTATAAGATAATACCTAAATAAATGTAATTACAAGGTCTTTTAAATGTACCTTTAACGAAAATTGTACTTCACATTATACGTTTTTTAAACTGAAGATAAGTCTCTCATGTGTTAATAAATTGTGTAAGTAGTGTAAAAAGAATGTTCATAAAATTTATAGTATATTTGTGAAAACGTTATTGCAAATGTAGTGATATTCTATATTCCGGCTGAAAAAATCAATTATAACTGGTTATAACACAGTATATTCTCGTTGATTATGATTTGTTAATATTTTTCTGCGAATTTTAGGTATATAACTTTAACTCAGTTTAGTTCAGTCTTGACAAGCATCAATAGAAATACGAACAGAAAATACAGAAACAGGAATGCTATGAGCATGTCATTTTACATTCGAACCTTTGAATGTTCAGGTTGTATTAAATAATATAAAATATTTCATTTCTTAAAAAGTAATTACAGTAATATCATGTAGTGAAAAAATCAAACAAAATGTTTAAAACCTCGTTAATATTATTAAGATATTTTCATTAATTAATTAGGATCAAATCTGTCCAATTTTGCATAAAGTCTATTTGATGTGAAGTAAAATTATTAATGTGGATTTAAATTAAGTCAATAGTTTGAATTTTCACAAAAACTAATTTTAGGTCAATTATTATCAGTTGCTTACAATTAATCAAGCAACATCCATGAAGCAATTATTATTTAAATTTCACACACAACGAAGTATATAATTACTGATCTTACCACTGTCCTTTTCTATCCTCTAAAATTTCTCGATAAGTACGTCCATCACCAGAATTTCGTGAATAATTGTAGGGGACACCTGGTGGAGGATAAGCTGTAGATGACCGCGGTGCCGTTGTCTCTTTAAGGCCCGAAAGGTTCGAATAGTTAGGACTCGACATGTTCTTCTGATGTAATTCAAAATTTTCAGAAATTTTCACGAAAAAGTGCAACTTCCTTGGCAATATTGTTCTTTTTAACTATAGTATATGTCGCTCACGAATTTACTCGTCGCGTTTCCAAGATGATATCACTCTAGTTTCGAATTTGCTATCCAAGATGGATAGATCAAAAAAGAAAGATAGAGAGTGAAAGGAGAGCTCGTATGAATCAGGTACACGCAAACTGAACTTCGGTTCAGCGTTCACTGAATGGTAAGAAGAGCAGCGCTTGACTGGAATATTGACAATTGACATTGACCAAAGGACACAATACAAGAATACCAGATAAGTTGAGAACTTATTGTGAGATTGATGAAGTGAAAATACTAGTACACTGTTTCACATAAACCGTATCTTATACCGTAGTTGGGTATATCTCATAGAAGCGTGCCCCCTAAGATTATCTCACGATGGTATCGACCAAAGTACTTGAATATTTTTTCTCACTTATTTGAGTTGAAAGCGAAGCTATATTGTGAAACCAACCATTTGGATGAATGTGATATATGAATATAGTAATATAGTAATATAGAGCAGTATAGACTATTATAGTAGCGCTAGTATACAACTGTCGAGAACAATATCAGTCTGGTGCGAAATATACGAGATATCAAATATCTGACGAAAATCCTGGTTCACCTCTACGTATATACTAAACGTGATCAAAGGTGGAAAGAAAGTAGGCAGTGAGAAAGAAAAAACTAGAGTGAAAAAACTGAATTGGATAGCGAGAGTCGAGAAGCTGATCTACAAATTGCAATCAAGCACGAGAACAATACGAATGCAATATTCAGGTTATGATTATTATTCCTTGTAGATTCCTTCTTCTACGATCGAAAAATGCAACTCTGATTTATTTCACTATTACACGCAGTTTTCTTTCGCTGTGTTCCGTAATGTATAAGGTTGACTAACTATAATTGTGCAAATACATGCAGCAAAGCCGATAGATCTAGACAAGCGACTATCTGAATTTAGAGGAGCAAAACAACTATTTCGTCTTGAATCTTCATAAGTTTAGTGGCCGGAGACAGAAAGGAATATAAGATCACTATTGAGGAATAAGGGGGGGAGGTAAAAATGCATATTGTGGAGGCAATCACCAAATGTACTGTTTATAGCTGTCGTATATATATGTAAACGTTGGGCGATATTAGGGACTGAAAATATTGACGAGAATTCCGTTTCTTTTTTATAAGATAATATTTTTTATTGACAACGTTTTTTCTTAAATGTTAAATATGCAGACAACTTCCTTACTAAACAAAACTGTTATTTTTGTGACGAGTGAACTTCTTACTAAACGTTTTATTTTGGACAATTAAATGACTCCCTTACGATAATAGACGCTGTGGTCAATCAAAATTTAACCCTGTATTACAATGAGCTAGGCATAACATTTAGAGGAAAACTATACATTTTTATGAAGTATCAAATGTTAATACATTGAAATAATATTGCAACATTGTAACAATAACATTTTCGTATTAATATTAATTTATCTTTTGTACATGTAGGGATATACAATATATATGTATAATGAGTAAATGAAATTGAATAAATTAATGTTTTCAAAATAATTGTTTTAATAAAATATATAAATAAAAGAATTTCACATAATATGATATTTATTTAAAATTAATAAGCATTTGAAATATATTCTAGGATATCAAATTTTCGAAGGGTTCAATGAGATAATAATAATAAATAATAATAATAAAGTAAATCATAAAATAAATGATTAAATAAATAATAAAATAAATAATAAAATAAATAATAAAATAAATAATAAAATAAATAATAAAATAAATAATAAAATTAATAAATAATAAAATAAATAAATAATAAAATAAATAATAAAATATATAATAGAATAAATAATAAAATAAATAATAAAATAAATAGTAAAATAAATAATAAAATAAATGATTAAATAAATTTAAAAATAAATAATAATAACAATAATTCAATGAAATAATCTAACTCTTATATTAGTTAATTGATTTGTCTAATTGAACTGTTTCAAGAAATAAAATTGATTTCCTTTTTAAATCCGACTTCAAAAAGACATCGAGCATAATTTAAAAGCTTTCAATTAAGTGATTGGATTTTTATCCTTTATTTATGAACTAAGTGCGATAAATATAAACTATAAATATATATTAGAAAAAAATTAAAATTATTTTAAGAGGAGACTCTTAAAAGTCCCTTAAACATTTAGGGGCATTTTTGCTCCGCACGTTTTTATATAACTAAGAGATACATTACATAACATGATTGTTGGCATCTACATTCTTATATCTGTTAAATGTTGCTTTTTGGATTTTTTATTTTTTATTAAATGAATTTGTAAAATAATTCAAATTATACTTGTCATTTTAAATTAATTTAAATGAGATAAGACGAAATAATAAAAAAAAACATTTCTTTTATCTATTACTGTTCTATTCACTCAAATTGGGGTTTCATAATTGTATTTTTATAGAATATATCATATCAAATATTTTGCATTCTTTTTCAACTATTTACTATCAACTAATTTATGTCCAATCAATAATGAAATAAAATAACATATTATTAATCTTTTACAGTGATACTACTATGAACTACGTTAAAAATATAGATTTTCTCATTTTTTCCCCCATTTTCCCCATGTTTGAGCCGTAATGATGTCCTTATAAAAGGTCCGGTAAATAAATTATTTTTTCTGAATACTTCTGCAGCTATTTGATCATTCGTGTACAGACAGTTATAACAGTTTTTAAGAGGGAAAAAAACATGTTCCCAGAATCCTGCAAACGAACTATAAGAGGTTTTGCGCAAAACAGCTTAAACTAAATCAGCTGTGGTTTGTGTCAGGTGGTATTAATACCAATAGTAGAAGTATACCGAGTGACATTTAACGGAGTATAGATATATATACACTACAAAATAGCAGACACTTAGTAAAAAGTGCAAATATAATTAGCTTTCAATTTTAATAATTAGGTTATTGAGGAAGTAATAACTTTCTATATTTAAAGCACATAACCCTACAACTATAACAAATAAAATGATTATATTTTTATCCATTTAAATTGTTTAACTATAAAAAATGATTATATTTAGTTTCATTATTAAGAAACGCGATTGCAGGGTAGTTTTATACATATTTGCATGTATACATATTATGTATATCGACATACCATACATTATTATAGTAAATTCAGAATTTTAAAAATGTGGTCAGTATATTATAAGAAATTATGGAAATATTAAAGGTAAATATTTTTTAATGAATATAGAAATAAACATGGATAAATACCATGATTCTAAGCCACGTTGAAAAAATATATGGTTTGGCTATGCAAACCAATAACAAACATTTTTGAAAAAATTAATTAAATATTGAAATAAAATATTTCGTGCGTATTGTACATTGTCAGAACCAAAAGTTATTACAAACTAATTATAAACATCATAACTGTTTTAGTTATACGAAAAAAACCATTATTTAATTAATGCAAAAAAGGATGTGCTATGTTGTGAAACGTAATTTGTCGGTATCTTTGTAGGGCATTAAGTTTGACTTTTCCAAGAAATGTGTTATAGAACTTTTAGTTTCCTTCGTTACAACATATAGCAGACCTCTCTTAATTACGAAATAGCTTTTGATCATTCCCTTGAGTATACACATTCACGCGTTTTAACAGACAATGGGTTGTATCGAGAGCAACTATATAAGGGAAATTGGCACTAACTGCTCAATTAAGCTTCAGGAATTAAAAAGCACATTATATAATATGATGTGTCTGAAGAAGTGAAGCATCAAAATGTGTAAAAATTGTGTTGAGTATCAACCAAGTTGAAACGGCGGTATAAATCGTGCGAATGAATATAATCATATTCTAAAGATAAAGTAAACTGTAGCCGAACTAATGAAATGGAAACAATACAATTTGATACTTCAATAATTTGGTTACTATGCTAAGTTCTCCATTAATCCTCATAAATTATTTATAGACTAGAACATTATGTTTAAAATTAAATTAACAATCTATCGATTACATTAATGAATGAATCAAGAGATAAACGCTCATGACGGTTGAAACAATAAAACAAATATTACAAAAATTAAAATATATTAATATATGATAAAAATACATTAAATTAAAAATATTTTACGCATTTCATTTATATAAACATTACAAATATCACTAATGAAACCAAAAGAATATTATTTTATACAATCGGTTAATAAAACAAATTTCCTTAAAATTATTAAATTTACCATTAACTTCAATGTATAATACGTCATTTTTAAATATACTAACATAACATATTTGACGAAATCTTCATATAATAGAAAAAATCTACATAAAAGGGATAAAAAATTATTATTTTTACTGTACAATTATTCCATATAAATTTGAAGCCTTTCTGTGTATAATAATTCTAAATGATAATTATTTTTATGAACCAGAATAACATTGCACTAAAAGCTATAAATTTTTCGACTGAAGCAAAATATTCCCATTCGAAATAATTGAACGCTAATTGCGTGTGAACTATTCCTCTGTATCCGCTTCTATATTTAAGCAGTCAGCACTAAAATGTAATAAAACATTTAATCGATTTTCTATTATGAATAAAGCAATACTGTATTACAGATAAATCATGTGTACACCATGTTCTTAGACGCATGATATTATTAAATGATGTTACAGTATAAAATGATCATTTACATACATGGCGAATATGAAATTTTGGTTATTTTATAAATTTAGGTAAATTAATGTTGTTTTTGCAAAACTTTTGACTATTTTCTAAACTTAGTCAACTTAAAATGGGTAACATTTATATTGAATAATAGAATAAAGAATATTGTACTCAGTGATATTTTGCACCAACACTAAATTTAAATGAAACATCTAATGATTCTACTAAATGATTAACAACTTCATATCATTAAATAATACATACAAAATTAATTAAATCAGTGAATTTTCTATTTAGATTAATGTATATAACTAGAAATTTATAAACTGATACCCATATTATAAGGATATTTCTACAGATTATAAAAAGTGTGAAATTTCAATAAAATCATTTAAAACAAGGTATCTTCACAATGATATATGATAAAATTCAAAAAATCGATATATAAAACTATTTACATCAAATTTTAAATAATTTAGACATCGATAAAGATCATTTAACATGTCAAATACTTCCATTATATCTTGATATATTTGGTTGACAAGAATTCAATGAGACCTATTTAGGTTCATATCTGCATTTGTGCGAAACTTTTGATAATATTACAATATTAAATATTATTTATATAATAATGAGGACAAATTATGCATAAGCTTGATGAGTAAAGTAGCAATAATCGTAGTTATTATCACAAGCAGCTAATAAATAGTAAGTTACTCTGCTGATTCAGTCAGTCATCAAGATTCTGTTCGCTTTTGTGTGTCAATATGTGTGTTAAAATGTGTGTCAATATGCTACTCGTTTCTTTTCTCAATATATTCTGAATTGAATATTTTGTACATTGGTTAATTGTTTAACTTATTTTTTGTTATTTCATAGGATAAAAAATAGATCAATAGTATAGTTATTTTCAGTAGTTGTTATAGAATTTTTGTAGCATAGACGTATAGCGCTATGTTCTACAGAATTTTCAGATGTAAATTAGGAAAAGATAGGTAACGATAGGTAACCTGTTAACCGCAACAGGATAACTACAGAAAAGAAGAAAATAGTTAACTTTAATTACTTCCTTCACAAAGGGAGTATAATATACTTCACATAATATGTTCCGTTTCAGGAAAAATGCCATATATAACATTAAGATAATTATGATTGACAAGATTTCGTTCAATGTTGGTATTACATACATACTAAGGTATAATTACTGAAAAATATAATATAACAAGTAAGAGTTTTATTCACAAAGTATTATAAGTTTTATTCACAAAGTAAAGTTGATTGATTTATTTTTTTATTTTAAAATGTAAAATTTGTCATGGTGTTATGTTACACATATATTGTCATTTCAAACCACCTTTCAAAACATTAAAGACATGATTTATGTTGGCGTCCGCATTTATCAAAAAATCTATATTATTTAAACATTACATTTATCAAAGTAGTGATGCTAATTTTGTTAGGCAAGGAAACCGACAGGTTAATTATAAAGACTAAACAATGGGTCGCTTTTTCATTAAACAATGAGTTTAACAACTTAGAATCAAGTTTTGTTATTTGTTCGCTTTTGTCCTTGATAATATTGCGATAATAATATTCATGATGATAATAATATTCATGATGATAATAATACTCATAAACAAAATTGCCTGTGCAAAAAATATATAATAGAGAAACAGAAGAAGAATCAACTTGACGAATAGTTTGTAATTATTTACGCTACATGTAGTTAACATTAATAATTAAGCTTCATGTGATAAATGCCTGCAAGTATTACATCTAATATTAAGAAGGTATTTTTAACGAAAACTAAATTCTGTTACAATATAAAGACCCGACCGTATAGGTACCATCAGTACAAACACGATCAAGAGAAGTTCTCAAGTATAGGGTGTTGCCTGACTATGGTTCGTTTTCCCAACCACTTCACCGTCTCTTATATAGCTTGCGGATATTATGTGAACCCAGAAAAACCCTATTCTGGGTTATCTCAGTAGATTCATAAAAGTAGAGCTATAGAGATGAGGAAAGGGGAATAAGCTAGAAGGTAAACCTGACCAAAATAACCCTTAACTATATCTACATGCCTGGCGTCCGCTTATGGAATAGCTTTAAAAAAGAGAGCAGAAGCAAATATTTTCGTCATTTTGGAGGCTGTGATTTTGATAATAAATCGAAAACCCGAAGAAAAGCTAAAAGAACGGCAGAGACGATGAATTTGACCCAAAAATAATATGGAATGAGAAGAAGTTAATTTAAAGCTGGTCTAATCTTCAAATTCCGTCTTGTAAAATAAATATTAAATTAGCACTTGAAGCAGTTACCATAGAATTCTACTACTGTCATTCACAACTAATTTGATATATCTCCTGGTTGACTGTCAGTTTCCAGTCCTATCAATAATACAGTAAATTCAAGGCGCACATATATATATATATATATATATATATGTATGTACAGTATGTATGCATAAACGCAATGGCACGAATGACAGAAATGGCATGAGTAATGAGTATTGTGTAGTTTAAGAGCAGGGTAACAGTGGTGAATTCGGGATTGTTCAACCGAAACAAAAATGTTGGACAGATCGGTGAGAAAAACAAATGAAGGTGACGCATGAAAGCAAATGATAATGCATGAAAACAACCTTTTAAGATTGATTTTGATTTTTGATTTTACTGATTTCGTTATTTTTCATCGCAGGGGCGTAGGAAGCTTTTCAAAAGTGGGGGGGGGCCAAAAAGAAAAAACATGCAAATTGTATCGATAACGATCGGAGTATATCAAGTGTATACACACGCACATACTTGCATTTGACACCTGGTATTATTTACTCTGTCACCTTTAGGCTAATTTATAAATGCAAGTTGTAGAAATGCACTTTGACATTGATGATATTTGCATGGACATGTATATGACAGAACCTAGTATTTTAAACCACTTTATAATATATAAAGATAAACTAACTCAATACTGAAAATATTCAAAATAGGATAAACTAAACAGTAAGTAAATAATTTACAAACAATTGTATACGTAGTATGTAAAAAAATTATTGTATGAAAGTGGAACATACGGAATGCTCATAAATATAAAATAATAATAAATCCATGCAGAGCATATAAAGGTACTGTTGAAAGTTGAATAAGATAATTATTTAATCTAAATATATATATAGTATAATAAAATAATATAATATAAATTGAACATTTCATTTGAATAAATAATTGTAATAGTCACATTGGAACTTCTATGTCCACAAGCTATCTAAATTGAATAAATAGCAAATGAGATATAATCGATTAAAAAAAAATCCCGAATAATATGTTCAGCAGAGTAAAAAAACTATGGATTTGATTCAACCTACTCGAGCAACTTACTTCAATCATTTGAAGTAAATAAATAAAAACTAATTAATGGTCTCTTTGACGGTGATGTTATTAGGGTTTTCCTTATGGAGAGGGAGCGCCTCTAGAACTGCTCTCCACCCCGCGCTAAACTAAAATTTTGTATGTATCGATTTTCGACCACTTTTATTAAGTATATAAAAAATTAAGATACAAAAATTAAAAACATAAATTAAGGCTTCGTAAATTCAAAATTATTTTAGGAAACATACATCATAATTTTTCTACATTCAATCAAATTTTAACATTAAATACAGGGATGACGGAACAGAGCCGAGGCTTGGGCAGTCACAGCTTTTTTTAAATTTTGGTTTGGGTCCGTTTGGAAATTCATAATATAATTATTACTATACTAATTAGACAGGGATTTTATAACCAGAAAGAGTCACTTTTATCAGAAATAGAGCTTACCAAAAAAGAGGTACTATACGATTTTAATGGGCTATCGTTTTAGAAAGAGCCCTTATAATCAAATAGAGTCTTCACTACCTGAAAGTATCTCTATTTAAAGATATGGCCAGTAATCTGATAACTGTAAACATATCACTAAAATTACGCAATGAATACCTATTTTAGTCATTTCTCCTTTAATCTAGATTAAATCAACTTTACACTTTGCAAAAATGTTTCGCAGGATTTTCATTTAAATTTTATATAATATATACATGCTTCAATTCGGCTTATAATCACATATTTCTAACTCGAACGTGCGGTGGTGGGCCGGAACTCACGACCACATTTCTTCTGAACCCACAGTCACACATAGATATGACACATGTTACGTTCCATTTCTTTGTTGTTTGTAAATTATCTTATAATTTGGTATTAAATGTATGTGTATAGGATTAACTATATTCGTGATTTACAGAAAAATATTAAGTTGATTTTTTATGTAAAACATATGTAAATACATACACACTATTTTTTACCTATTTGGGTTAATCAGCGAAGGCTTTAATACTTCAATAAAAATATTGACCATTTTTGTGTAATTAATGAAAACGTATTCTAAACCATAAAATATAAATAATAATGCACATTTCATATATATAATAATACCAATTACCGAAAGACTATCTAGAAAATATTTCTATAAAAATAAAATTAAAATAGCAAACTTATAAAAATAACATCCAGTCATAATTGTGAAATAAATGTCACGTTATGTTCAAAGCATGCACAAGCACCAACGAGCAGAAGGTATGAAGAAGAAACAGGGGTGATTGAAATTTTAATAGAGTTATATGGGTAAATTGCTGTAGCTTAATATTGAAGATAAGTCAATGATATTTTACAGTCATGCACTATAAATTGTTTTTTAAATTTTTTTTTCATTTGCCTAATTTTTTTCATTCCTACAATAAAATTTTACAAAACCAATGTTTATTTTTTTAATGCGTATTATTTTTAATACACATTTATTTTAAATGAAATGTGAAATGTTTATTTAGGATTTTTAACATAACCATGTTATATCGAATTGTAAAGTTAAAAAGTTAAAAAATTTTATATTTGACACAGTAAAAATGAGTAGAATAAATAATTTAATTATAAACTTATGGTAATAAGAATATATCTAAGATATTTATCGTGTGGTATTTAAATAAAACATAATATTTTGAAACATTCAGCTATAGAAGTGTACAGTTTCAGAATTACAGAACTAATAAAACAAACAAAAACTGCAACAAGTGAACATAGACAAACAACTGATAAACAAATAAGTAGTATATATTGTTCACCAAATTCTATGATAGGGTACAAGCATACAACAACTCTTACCAGTATGCCCTGCATTGTTTGGGTAGCAAAGGGAGCAGAAATAAAGTGTCAGAACATACATTATGTTTTTCCATGCAAGTTTTCTATTCATACGTAATTTTAAAATGTCCTCAATATTTTACTATGATAAACGCATGAGAAAAATCAGAGAATAGTATATATATTATGAAAAATAAGACGCATGAATATTTTATTAATATTGAATTATACTGTATTAGTGCTATTCCATAAAAAACTTCCGTTGAACTTTTTGCCTTAAATATTATTGTTATAAATTGTAGACTACGAAACAGTATTCCCAACAGTGAGTGTATACATTTTAATCTGCGCAATATACAGAAATGGAATCGGTCGCCTTTTATTTGCGTATTTATACCTTGTATTATAAAAAAAATTATTCTCATCAAATTATATTTATTCTAATAAAATAATCTTCCATCATTCTTTTTATATAAAACAATAAGAAATGTACATTTAAATCAAATGCAAGAATAATTGAACAATTTTCGCAATATCGACTAAATTCCATTGAAATATAATTAAATTATCTACAAATGTTATTCAGTTCCTGCGAAAAAATACTAAAATAGAAAAAGTCTTATATATGTATATTTGCCACCCAAAATAGTTTCATTGTTTCGCACAATTTGTTCGACTATCATATTGTTTGTTTTGTAATAATGGATATGCGTGGCTCTATAATAAATGTAAATTTAGTGTAATTACTATAATGAAAAACTAACCATTAATACTGAACTCACCTTTTACTATGTTTTGTATGGAGTGTGAACATCATAAAATCTAGAAACATTTTCAACTGTTAGGTGTGTAATTTTTATGCAAGAGAACGTTTAAAACGTTTTATTAAATTATATGATTAATTATAGTTATTACCTAAAGTCAATAAAACTTCGAAATATTTAATTATCTAGCTATAAATATGTATTATCTCTTATTTTTAATCATGTCATTCATGATTTTCTATAGTTTAAAATTTTAAAATTTTATTTTGAAATTTTTTTATAGTAATTTTATAGCTTTTCCATATATATAATGTAGGTTCAATTTATAAAAATTTCCCTTATTTGTTGAATGGTTAATCTTCGTTTTCGCCATTTTACTTTTTGTATCTTCTTTTTCTACTTCATATAGGCCTACTAATATAACTATTATGGTGTATTCTCAACCATATTTTAATCAAGCTAGCAATTTAAAATATAGTTTTACCTAATTTTAAGTATTCCGAGATTATAATTTTACATTTTTCTTGAACTTTTCAAATATAATCAATATAATACGGTGATACAAATTGAACTAATAAAATGTGATAAAAATATTATACTATAAATAATATAATTTTATTTCATAATTATATTTTATACTATGATATGCTAAATTAGTTTTAACTTTGCAATAGTTTTACCCAACTGAATATATAAGCACAATTTAAATTTCCCATTAAATTATATAATATTACAATTTAGAACTGTATAACTGTATATTCATCAGAAGCAATATTTTTATTAATATTTTAAAAAAATATTTACTCTTAGTCAAAAACATTAAAAGCTTACCTATTTGTGCGCTGATCCTGCAATGACATTCGCAAAAATACCCCTAATACTCTTCTGGCTCTCAAAATATAGAGTTAATAACGATCACGGGTTTAATTAAGTAAAATCTGCCCCACAAATTTCCTGATAACTCCTCTGTAATTCATGCAAATGAAGCATATTATTTCGACGAAAAGAAAAACTATAACTCGTCAATTCTAATTCACATAGCATTATATTTAGCGTCATTACAATCCCCCCTCAAGGAAGAGCTTATACTACAATTTATACTCGCTCTATACAAAAGCTAATAGACAGTATCGATTGTCCCTAAGTAGTTTTCTATGGGATGTTCTTTGCCAGTTTCATACTACCGTATAAACATATTATATAAGTATCATAAATTATATTATCTTTCATTTATAGTTCAGTTGATTATAGTTTAGTATACTACACAGTTAGGCATTTGGATAATTGATTTGTTTATATAACTCTTGAATTTGGATTTAGTGCGTTGGTAGCCTTTGCAATACAATAACACGGGCGGAATAAACATGTTATATTCAGATTAGTCCTTTAGACAGCTAGTTTATTAAATGTAAATATATCCAGTATGATGAATGGATTCACTAGGAATATTTTGTTCTTGTCGTTGTTGACCATTCAACTGTTACAGTGGGAAATACACAGTATTTGTATAAAATTAATATACTTACCTACTAGTTCGATTAATTTGCTTCAAAGTGGGAAAATCTTAGTTATTAAAATAAACTATAGCCATTCTAACAGAAACTAATTATATCAAACCTGCATTTTCCATCAATAATTAATTAAATTGTTAATATGTGTATTTATATATATCTATTTTAATTAACTTGTTTCATTTAGTATTTACCCTTATCATTATGTCTGCATAAGCTTAGTGTATATATTTTTATCACAAAAGTATGTTCGATATATATATATATATATTAATTAGCTATAATTAATTAAAAATAAATAATTCATTATTTTTAATCAATTCTTAATGATTATTAATATTATTTTGATTATTTAGGTTGAGAATCATGGAGAATGGTAATTATATAATTCACCAGTTTATCACCAGTTAATTGGGAACTTATTTTAGCGATTGTAGCCTACATATTATAGGTAATCATACGATGAGTTATAGCATCAAGTTATTGGTTCAAATCCGTCTTTCCCTCTCACCCAACATTTCACAAACTGTCAAATGAGTAACAATTGACCTGATAACATTTATATATATAAGTAATGATTACGAGTAGTATTCGCAAAGTATAGCCAACTTATATGTTATATTTGCTGACAACATATATATATATATACATGCAATAATATATATATGGGTTTTAAAAATATTAAGTAGAATTTGGACTTCCTATAGCCTATGTATTTATTTACTTCAAAGTTACGCTACGGAAATCACTTAATTTTGTTTAATACATATATGTAATATGTGCTATTATTGATGCTTTTTTATATGTTTAATTTTATTATATTTACAGACAATTATATGAATATATATATATATGTTTAAAGATATAATTTTACAATATATTATATAGAAGTAAGTTTAATAATATTTTTTTTAAAATTGTTAGATATATTTTTCCTGTGATTTATTCTGACAAATATAATGTAATAGTCTCTTCACTAATATTATAAGAGCATCAACAAAATATAGATCAATTATTAAAACGACTAAAACCTGTCAAAATCAACGCCACAAACAACACTTAATAATATATAATCAATTACTATTAGTGTTCTCCTTCTTGTCTAAAAAAACTCCTATATTTAATGTAGCAGGTATGCACTTAAATCAATAAAGAAATGTAAAAAGTAAAAAAAAGTTAACCTACTTGCTATATTCTTGTAAATCTTGAGCAATATCACCGATCTCCTTGAAGGATCGTTGCACCACCTGATCCCCTGTATCGTGGTCGTGATGATGTCCGTGAGGTGAAGTGACCTCAGTAGTTGTCGTAATAACACGCGTCGGACTAGGCACTTCAACTGTTGGTGGCTTGTAGGAGGTTCTGGTGCTTGTTTCACGAATGACTACTTTGGTCGTGCGTCGAATACCACTAGGAGATTCTGACCGGGAGCCGGACGTTAGTGACATAACACCTTCCCCTGAACCGACGGAGCCAGGGTGTGAATGTGGTTGGCTGTGAAACGAATCTGCAGCCGTGTAATCGGCCGAGTTCGGGTGATCTGAATTATTGTTCGCCGTGATTGCAGTTTACTCTGTTATCGATAAAACGAAAATTACACACGGACGCCCGTTGAAAGTTTCCTTGTAGCTCTGACTGAACGAAGAGAGAGAGAAAGAGAGAACTGAGACTAATTGAAGTAGCACCTTTGAGTTACCTGTAAATCTCGTTAACCAGTCAATTTTATTGATCCTTGGTGACAACACAATGTTGTAGATCTAATGTCAATCGCATGTGTATATTATTATACACATGAACAGATAAAACTGATATAATGAGGAGTGACGCGTAGGTAAAGACTGGTTTACAAACTTGCATATGCTTATGTAACAAACTGTAAGCCGCCAGGTATGATATTCTTAAGTTAGACTATACTTTACATTGTAGCTCTGGTTGTAAGTATAAATGAGTTGGCGGTCGATTCTATTAATGCTTGAGAAATATATAGTAGCGACATATTACTTACTAAAAATTTTACTAGTCTACTCCTTTGTGGCAGTACCTTTTAGCCTACTACAATCACAATTTAATAAGTTTGGCTGCACCCTATATTTGGATTATAACCTATTATATTCTAGAACCAATGGCAAATTTCATACTTGGTTGATGTGGATATAAAACATTGATTTCCTCTTTAACAATGCGGGTATATTAATTCACAATAAAATATAATACATTCACAAGAATTCACACTAAAAGTACAAACCATAATCAATAAATGTGCGAATCAACTTACAAAATATCGTCAGATGTGCATCGTTTTCTCCAAAGCAGTTATATTGAAGGTCAAAATTAAATAGAAAAATATTAAAGCTAGGATTAAAGACAATCGAATGAATCACAACAACATATAAATGTGTGATGTCCAATATGATGTCCCAATTACACTCCTAAAAGTTACACAAACATTCTGGGAGGCCTCGAAAGAAAAATTAAGTATTTTAAGCTTGAAGAAAATCCAGAAATCGATGAATGTTTGTCTCTATCTAACAGGGAAGGAAGATTCTAGTTGATATTAAGGGAACGTCAACACTTGTCTTCAAGGCACGTGACTTATCGATTGCAGCTCTCGGTATCCATGACATAACGTATACAATGTTATACTATACCTTATAGATATTATGGAAAGAGCAGAACTTATTATCTATAATGAAATCAGTATTTGTAATAATTAATCGTTTCAATAAATAAAAACTTTTATGATATACATTTAATTAACAATAAACAACTACAAAGATAGGTAGGCCTAGATAGTTTACGATGCTCAAAACACAAACACGGCTTGAATGAAACTGAATTGAGACGCATACCTTTTTGGAGTTTGGAGAATTCACCATACAATAGTAGAGTTTCTATTGATTAGTTGCTTCTCTCTTCATAAATATACGTCGAATAAGGAGAAAAGCTTTTGTTATTAAGTTAGTAGACAGTTTCATTTTGCGGCATCAGCTGTCAATGTTTCAGATTTGCAGAACTCGAAATTGTCGTATCTTTCGTTGCCTTTAAAGGATCATCCTTTCGCAGCTATACTTTATAAATGTGCTGGCTTCTTCTTCCGATGTCACCGTAACGATCTTTAAAAATTAACTTATATTCAGGAGTAAATTGCAGTTTATACTGTAAACACAGTTTAGTTGGTATCCAACCTAATGTTTTTATTGCAAAGTTATGGTAATCTTTTTTTATTATTTATGCTTCATTTTAATAATTTTAATAATATTCTATATTCCACATCTAATTTGTTAACTAATATTCAGTAATCATATCTTCGTAAAAATGTTATTATATGTCATTAATTGGTTGTGACTTCAATCCGGAGGAAAAACCCGAGGAATAAATAACTAGTTTTTAAGGTCGGCATTAAAACAAGTAACAAAGATAAACACACAATTTTAATTTAAAGAATGTAATAATTACTTAAAATTAGTTATAATTCTTTTATTTGTATATTTCAGAATTAATTTAAATGTATTTAATTGTATTTTGACCGTTTTATCGACATTTAAAATCCTTTACATTTTTTATTAATTAATTTGATTATTTTAAAATCTATTTTTTATTTTAGATATTTTTGCATTGGAGAACTTGAAAAATATATTAAATTTCCATCGGATTTGTCCTCCGGATTTTCCTACAGATTTAAGTTACAACCGTAATGAGATTAATACAAACAACCTATAAAATATAGCAGTGAAGCCTTTGCTATTTTAACATATTTTGACATATTTATAATAATCATATTTTCTTACACTAACTAGTAAAAAGTGGAAGCACTGAGCTAAGTAATACTATATTCTCTGCTTTTTTCTTTCCATGACAATAATACGAATAACTTATTTACATTTTAAAAATTAATAAAAAAGTTCATACATTTTAAATATATACATCTAAATATATTATAACGAATTAAATTATTTATTTCAATTATATAAATTTAGTTACTAAATTAATTTTGATTAATTTAGCAGCTAAAAATTGTTAACGTTTAATACCCCCTTCACATACACGGATTTTTTTACGAGTCCTTACGGATTGCACAAATCACGGATCCTTACTATTTGGCCACTTTTACGAGCGATTTAAGAGTTGTTACGTGTTATGTTATTACGAGCTATTTACGGTTTATTACGGATTATTATGACGTATTTGCGGCAAAATTACTCGATTTGTTACGAGTTGTCACGGATAACTACGAGCAACTCATGGGAAGTTTACTATAGCGGTTTATGGATTGTTACTAGTGTATTACGGAATTTTACGATTCATCAAAGTTTAACATGTTATAATTACGACCTGTTTATGTGTTGTTACAAATAATTACGAATATTTACGAGTCCTTACGATTTTTAGGCAAAAATTATATAGAAATCCTGCAGATATCAATGTTTCATCATTCAACAACCGACATCCCAGAGAGACAACATGGCATATGAGAGAAACAGATTGCAGTTATATAAACAATTTGTACAATTGCTACTTCAACTAGCCCAGAGGGAAGAGGAAGAGGCCCACCAGTTACCAGATATTCTTCGACCGAGGCGAAGGAGGCATCCAGTTCGCAGAAGGATTTGGTGCATGACCTGGCTAGCCCGCAGGACCCTCTTTCTACAGTATGATAATCTCTTGCATGATCTGAACCAAGAAGACACTGCTAGCTACAATAAGTTTCTCATAGTTGAGGCTGACCTGTTTAAAGATAAATTCTTGACCGGGTTACTCCTGCTATAAAGAAAGAGTCCAACTCATTCAGGTACGTAATTGTTTAATTTTACCTAATTTTAGTAGCTTTGCTAATATTTTATATAAAGCTATCCTTGTCATTACATTTTCAATATGTGTACAATTTTTGTCTAATTTCAGGGAGCCACTTGAGCCTGCCCTGAAGTTAGCTGTAACATTTAGGCATCTAGCTTCTGGTGTGAATTATGCCGATCTGTTGTATTCCTTCCGTGTGGCCCGAAACTCCATATCACTCTTCGTACTTATAGTCTGCGAAGCAATCTTCTCAGCATACAAAGAAGAATTCATGCCGGACAACATGTCCGAAGAAGATTGGTTGCGCATATCAGCAAAGTTTGAAAGAGTCGGGAACTTTCCACATGCTTACGGTGCGTTGGATGGCAAACACATCAGAATCAAGAAGCCTACTGACTCTGGTTTGTTGTTTTACAACTACAAGAACTTCTTGTCTATATGGTGATGATGGCTCTGGTGGATGCGGACTACATGTTTATGTGGTTGAGTGTTGGTTCATATGGAAATTCCTATGATGGCCAGATATTCAACAACTCTGAACTGCGACCAACGATGGAAGAAGGAACCCTGGGTCTTGCACCTCCATCTCCCCGTTTACATACTGAGGTGGTGATGATGGTGATGATGGTGATGATGCCTTTCCACTCAGACCATGTATGATGAAATCATTCTCAAAAAGACATCTGAACCATGATGAGGGCATCTTCAACTATAGGCTGTCGCGTGCACGAAAAGTAGTGGAAACATTTACGAATACTTGCGAGCAGTTTGCCGATGGTTACGTGTTGTTGCGAGCGGTTTACGATCGGTTTACTGAAAAATCATTCCGTTTAAAATCGTAAGAAGATTTTTGACATTTCAAAAAGTTTACCTCTCCTATCACGGATCTGTAAGAGTGTCTGCGATTTGTGACGAGTTATTTACGGATGCTTTCGATTGATTACGATTTGGACTACTGAATATGTTTCACTTATCTTGAAAACGACACATATATTATATAATAATGAAAACTATAACTAATGTATAGTATATAGTTATAGTATATATTTAATGACAATATCTGTAATAAATACATTCAAAGTCAGAGAAAAAGTTAAGCAAAGAGATAGGAA